>JAUBOD010000883.1:461970-522749 GCA_032353885.1 Nothura maculosa
TTTCTTTCTTTCTTTCTTTCTTTCTTTCTTTCTTTCTTTTCTCTTCTTTTTTTTTTTTTTAGTGGAAACTGCTGAATAGTCCTGTTTTACTGAATATTCATTTTGGTGATCAGAGAGTATGACATACTCTCTACACTCTCGTTGTTATGTGACCACTATAAACATCAATACCAAAATAGAAGCCAAATCTTTTCCCGCAACACAAATCCCTCAGATAGATGTTTTCCATTGAAAATCTCATCTGGCATTTTCAGTAGGATGGAAATCTCCATTGCAATTGCTGTCATGAAAGAGGTGATGGGCTCTGAACAAAGAAGTTGATTTCTTGTGTGCAGCTGCTCAATGTGCCATGTTCTTGGCTTTGTGCAGCAAAATCATTCCTCCCTTGAGAAAAAAAAAAAGAAGATCAAGGATCTGATCAGGAATAGCTATTCCCATTTAAGGTCTCACATTTCATTAATCTGAAGGCTTGGCTAACTAAGTCTAGACTTAGTCATGTAGACAAGCTCTAAGTATTCACTGGTAAAATGCAAGGAAATAGTAGTGGTATTTGGAAAAGATCTGGGCAATTTATTCTATGTTGCTACTGCACATAAACAAGGGAGAAATCAGTCACTGGACCATGTTTCACTTGCTGGTTGGCCATGAGAAAGAGAAAACTTGTGTTGGTGGTCACATCACCTGCTTACACATCTTTTGTGCTGGTGTCTAGATGGCAGTCTTTGTCTCAAAGGGATTTTGCTATTGTGATAAAAGACCTCTGTCTTGATGGTCTCCCCACCTTTAGGACCTGGTAGAATTTGTTTGCGATTTACGGGGCAAAAAACACATTGGCTGAAAGTCTGGATTGCTGCATCACATCAAAAGCTGCCACCACTTATCTAGGTCTGAGTGGGAGAAACTCATTCAGCCTTCCAGGAAGACAGCAGAAAAGCCACCACTTCATTTATTTTATTTATTTTTCCTTTTTTTTCCCTCTAAAATACAAATTTGGTTTGCTTTCACACAGAACTTCTTAAGATGAAAAGCAGGACGTGCCAAGGTAAGCCAAAACAGGGTGACTTCCACAGAGGCTGGGTGGGAGTCCTTCCCATTTCCCACCCACTGGGTGACTCATGGTGGTGCCCAGGCTAGTCTGTGTGGTCTTCCTGATCTCCTCAATCAAGGAAAGCCCCTGAGCTGTTCCTCCTTAAAACCACCTCGGCTCCTGAGGTACCAGATCTTAAAACCGGAGTATCACTTTCAAAGCAAAATTATTGGAAGTGTTCTGAGAGATCCCTGCATTTGACTAATGGTTGATTTCCCTCTTTCTTCCCTTTCAAGCATGTACACTTGATGCATAATACTTGAGAGAGCTGGCTTTCTTAAGCAGAGGGATGGGAAAATACAGCACCAATAAATTTTTATATCCTTTCTCTAATATATATCCTCTCTCTAATATATATATTAAATAATTTCTCTGCAAAATGTATTTTGCTTTGCAAACACAGGGTACTTGAGTCTGTGGTAGGGTATAAAGGTTTTATTGGCCTCCATTTGGAATGGTGTTTAGAAAAGTCTCTCCCACTTCTTGTAAAAGTTTTAATAAAATAATATTATAGAGCATTTAGGAGAAAATTAATATCTAATTTTGCTGGAAAAAAATCCCTTAGAATACTGCCAAGCCTACTCAGTCCTCCAATAAATAAATAAAGAAATAATTGCAGAAGTGAACCAAGCCAGGGAAGCTTCTCAGCCTTCCTTGGTCTATATTACCTATTGCACGAGCACAAAACTGGCCACTTCAATGCAACACCCACCTTACCTGGCAAGACCCTGACGCTGCGAGGAGCTGCTATTCTGACTTTCGGACCAGCTTCAGGTATATTAGACATCTGGTTTCACTGTTCATCTTCCAATCTGACGTGCAGGAATAAGGTCTTGTGGGAAAGACTCCAGCCAAGGAGCTCTCCTGTGTGGTGCAGGAGATTTAACCTCACACACACACAGTAAATGTGTAAGCGAAGGAGAGAGGCAGAAGACATTTTTGACTGATTTCCATTGAACTATCATGAAAGTCCTTCCTGTGGAAAAGGCAGCATGGATGGGGCCAGTCTGTTCTCAGGAGAAGAGATTATCCATGTGCATATGGAGCTGCTTGTGCCATTTGTTATCTGGATCAGTTCAAGCTTGCTGTCTGCCTGCCCTAGATTGAGAAAAACTTCTCCAGAGAGCGATTCAAGCAACAATAAAATTGTAGCAATTGCCTCTGAAAGCTTCCGATTTCTACATTAGATTAAATATTGCATTTCAAGATGGCTGCTAAAATAAAAAGAGATTAATGTGATCACAGGAATGAAGAATAAGAATTTTAGCCATGAGCAGAAAACAGTACCTAGCTTATAGGACATATAACATGAGGTAAATCCTGTGAGGAGGGAGCAATTTTACAGCATTTTTTTTGAGGCTCGGCTGAGACCTCCTGCAGTAGAAGAATCTCTATTTGGGATTTGATCGTTCGTGTCGAAGGTCGCTCATCTGGAACTAGAGTTAAACCAGATAAGAGTTTTGAAATGTCTTGAGAAGAGACATCTGAGTTTTCTGTTACCTAAAAAAGTGAAGGTTGAGCAAAAATACAGATCCTGCCAACCAACACATCTTGGGGGTGAGAAAGAAGCAGCAAGGTAGGTCCTACCTCCAGATGGATGGACGCTGCTGGCCGTGAGCATGTATTGGCTAGCAACTAGAAGAAGGCTCTAGTCTAGGTCTATACTAGAGACCAGGTCTAGAGAAGCTTTTCAGTGTGAGCTGTGGCAATGAAATGTCCACAGTTGGGGCTTTTTAGGGTCATGAAAGATATAATGCAATATAACAGTCTCTTAAATACAAAGATGTCAGGCCTCTTTGGAAGCCTCCTACCCCTCAAATTTGTAAGGCTGGGGAAAAAGCCAGTTGTTGCTGAGTATCACTCCTGTTTTCAATAAAAATATGTTTTGGTTTGGTAAATATCAGCAATATAGCTGTTCATTATATATACTGAAAATAATTTGCTTGTGTTGTTATATCAAAGTCATTAGGCATTGCCTTCAATGTGCATGCTATATTAATTCCATATAAGAGAGTGGGTTAGTAAAAGTGGTCTGATTTAAACAAAAGAAAATGAGCTGACTTCAAGATATTGGTTGCAGATAATGCAAGATTTTTTTGATTAAAATACATAAGAATTTGAATAAGAATGCATTGTTTGGAATACATTTCCATTGGTTTCCAGAAGAATTCCTAGCTGCAGATATATGTGGTTTGCGTTAACAGGCGAAGGATTAAAAAAATACATTGGGTTGAGCTAATTCTTGTAATTATACATTTTTGGTAAATGTAAATTGATTTGATATAATAGATCTGATTGGAAAATTACCTGTTTGAGATGGGAAAATAAAAGAGACTGTTGGACACGAGCTTGAAAAAAATGTTGCGTTTCGGTAGGATACTTTGCTCTGAATGAAAGTCTGTTTCAATAAAAATGTTGATTCGAAAATTGTGGTTTTTAGTAGGATGGTATTTGATCCATTAAAACTGTATTGGTTTCATTCTTTATGTTTGCCTTTCGTTGAAATATACTGGTATGAAGCATGAAATAAGCATGTGTCAGGCATTACTCAGAATAAAATAAAGAGAACAGAAAAGAAGCAGCAGCTATAATTGTTAAAGCGAGTCTAAGTAACCAATGTAATTTTACGTCATATGGCCCTGGTGCTGGAAAAAGAAACAGCTTGTTTCTTTGCTGTGTGCGGAAGGCAAATCACAGTCATTATGGGCAGGAGGGAACCCATCCTCTTCCCAAGAGCTGATGGAAATGCTGCCACTGGTGTCACTGGGAACAGGATCAGGCCCAAGGAATGCAAAGATGGAAAATATCCACTTTATTAGATCAGCCGTTAAGCAGCGCTGCCAGGAATGGCTTGTTCCACTGAGGCTAGTCGGAATTGCTTTGTCTGGCCTAAATTTGAGTTGTCCCAATGACAGGGATCCTACCACTTCCCTTGGAGGACTTTTCCACATTCTAATTGATCTGATTGTTAGGAAATTGTTCATAAAATTAAGAATCTTGGACATAAATGGGCGAACTCAGGCAGAACTGCTCCATGCAAAGAGTAATAACCATATGGAACGAGTTAGTCTGGGGAAGGCAACTGAACAGTATAAATGAGTTCAAGAGACATTCAGATTTATTTCTGGAGAAGGAGGGTACAGAGAGTATGGTGAAAAAAAAGCAGGGAGGAGGGTTTAACTGGCATTTAAAAAGAGAAGGCATGTTTAAAGGGAGGACATTTAAAAAGAGAGGCCTTGGAGGCTTTTTTTTCCAAAGATTTGTTTTTATTAGTTTGATGAAATACTCTTTGGGTAGCCCAGAAGGTGAGAAAGGTTTCAAAAGGTTTCTTTTGTTTTATTGTTTTTTTTTTTTTTTTTTTTTTTTTTTATTCCTCTAAGGTTTTAAAGGTTTTTGGAAGGTTTTTGAAGGCTTAATCTCATGTTTGGCTGGCAGCACATCCTTAAAACCCTGTGATTTCAAGTTAAATGCATGCAATGGACAGTCAGTCTGGGGGACCAGGACAGAGCCACCTCCTGCAGAATTCCCCACATCCTGGCTTGGGAGGTTCAACCCATGAGAAGACATGTTATCATCGCAGCCCTCATGAAAGACCATGCTCTTAGAAGAAGTACTGCTTGTAGCTGAGGCTTTCAAACCTTAGAAAGCATGAATTAGACATAGAGGTTTGTGGAGCTGCAGCTCTCTCGGGGCACAGGCTCGGGTCCTGTATGCAATGGGTTGTGTGTGTGATGGTTTCAAATCATATTTCGACATCCTCTATTACATGGAAGAAGCCAAAATACAGGCTAAGTTGTTCTTATCCCTGGACACTGCATTGCAGCAAAGTCTTTCAATCCTGGAGCCTTCTGCCCAGCTTGGGACAGATTGCCATGAGCCTGCCTTGGTGGTGAAGGTTGCTGCTGTTTGCAGGACCGAGGCAGGTGGCACATGCTGCTGCAGACCCACAACAGGCTGCTGTATGTGTATATATATAGATATGTGTGTATATTTAAGAATATATATATATGTATCCCTGTGTATGCACCTAAGTACATAATCATTTGATCTAAGTGCAACAGGATACGCACACTGAGAGGGAGCAACTGCATCCAGATAACCAAAGAAGGGATAATAGATTGCTACTTAGGCTACTAAAGTTCAGCCAAACAGTAAAAAAAATAAAAAATTCAAAAATTGTTGCATTTAGGGCAAACTTTTCCCTGAATAATGACATATGTCTGCATGCAGCTGGTTATTACGATGGGGTTATAAACTCAAGGTATAAATAGCCCTGGCCTGGTGGGAGCAGGGGCACGTTCCTGAGGAGATACCAAGCAAATCACTGCCACTTGTGCCCACGCTGGCATTCAGTCCCCTGCTGGAGGGACACACCAAAACCGAGCTTTCTCCCCAGCCAGCCACCTAGAAAAATATGTGTTTCTTGCGTATGTGCTTAAAGCAATGTGGCTTCGGGTTGGCAAGGCTGGAGGCAGAGCTCTTGGGCCACCAGGGCTGCACTTGGGCTGTCGTACTTGATTAATTTTGCTGTGAAGGCTGTGCCACAAATGCACTTTGTTGGGTTTTGGGAAAAGCCTGGGCAGACCACGTGCAGGGTTCCTGCATGCTACCCACCGCTGAGCAAACACATTTAAGATACTGAAGTTTGAAATTCTGCCTCAGTTCTTGGTCTAAATGGGCTTTAGCAGGCACTTCTTGGAATTGGGCTTTGGAGTTTGGCAGGATAACAGAGCTCTAAGGGGCAGAGGGAATTAGCTAACCCCCAGATTGGCACAACAGCTTCAAGGTCGTTTCAACTTTGTTATTTTATGGTATGCCTGATTTCCACTTAAAAAAAAAGGCAGGGGGGAGGGGAGACTCTGCAGAATCCCACATTTGTATTATGCAGCAGCACAAAGTGTCTTAAATCTGATCAGCTCTTGAAGAGGAGGCCGCAGCGGGCGCACAGTTGAGCAAGTCCACCTTGGTGTCCTGGCTCGGGGCAGGGACTGCACCTGCTCCGTGTGGTCCACAGAGTCATCTAGCGGAGAAACAATAGAAGCGGGAAAGCACAAAGCACAGGCCGGCAGGACCTGAGGAAATGCAGCAATTCAGCCCTAAACTACACCTCTGACGCATGTCACTCCTGATACAGCTTAATTATTGCTCAAGTGTTTATCAACTTGGACAGGGACAGGGAACTGTCAGAGCTTGCTTGAGCACTCTGCACTGAGTTGCACTGAGTTGCTCTCAGGAAGCTTTTGTTCATTTAACTACATTTTTCCTGTCATTTAAGTAGTTTACTCCTCTCTCTAGCCACCTCGGAAAACAGACTCCCTTCCTATGGATCCCTACCATATCCATGACAGTGGTCCCAATGGGTGGGATGCAGATCAGACCGCTGCGTGTGCATTCAGTATGTCACTCAGTTGACCTGTCTTTTCCTCCCAAACTGTGGGCAGACACAGTCCAACCGGACCTTATTTCCAATCTTCAATAAAGAGTTCTGGAATGAGGAGTCTGAACTCTTCCTTATGCCAGAGGATCCAAAATGAAATTAAGACGTGGCTGACCACATGCTTGGGAAATGTAACAAGTTGGCCATGTTTTTCATGCTTGTGCTATATGCAACCCAACTTGCACTCCTTTCCGCTCTCTGGAGAAACTTCTGTCCCTCTCAGTAGAGACTAATCTCTACATTTACAGTGTCTGGAGTAAAGCCAAACTTCAAGACAAAATCTGGCATAATTTCCACAGTGGTGCCCATGGAGAGGGTCTTGTCTCATCAGGAGTCCCATGAATTTATTTAGGGATGGGCCCAGAGCGAGCGTCATGTTTTATTAAGTTTCTTGCCATAAAGCTGGAAAAGATGCAGTTTGTTATAGGGAGAGAAGAAAAATCAAGCAAAAATAGCATGCTGAGGACTTGCTGAGGACCTCCTCTTCTAAGACTCTTTTGACCATCCCAAGGTGTCTGAGTATAACATCCTCAAAAATGAGGATACTGTTTAACATTGACTTACCCTCTGAAACGTTGAATGTGATGCAGACCATCATTGAATTTCCAAGTCATAAGAAAACTCATCAATTCTTCTGAGGCAGGTTGCAGAGACCAGAAACCTTCTGGATGCAGCTGGCAGTTCCTATTGCATTTTTAAGCCTTGTGCGCCTGTATTGTCCTCGGCTTTGTCTGGAGATGAAGCTATGCTTTACTGGAGAGGTGCTAAAGCAAGCTGGTTCTAAAGAGCAGCATCATATATTTGAAAAGTACCAGCATTCCAGTTTCTGGATGGTTTCCACAATACCATACACCCTGTAATTGCTCTTATTTGATTCCAAAACCAAAATGAAGGTTGTAATTCCCTTATGTTTTTACTTGCTTACACACAAATGTTCCATATTTGCATATATTAAAAGTATATTTTGCCCCATCCTGATTTTAGGACCAGATAAGGGTGTGAATAATGGCTTCACTTTTACTGATATTACTGAAATCAATCTGACTATAGGGTCTGTATTATAAAAAAAAGTCAGGCTCTTTGAGGCGGTTGGTTATGGAACTGCAAACCTCACTAAATAATGTGCTGATGCTGCAGATTAGTTTAATGAGGTTGAGCTCTAGTTAAGCATTTTAATGTGTACATTGTAAATAAATAATGGAGGACATTGCTTCTTTAGTATAGCAATAATAACTTTAAATTAAACCCTAGTTACAAAGAAATTAACTTTCACCTTGCTGCCTACAAAATGCGTCACAATATTGGAGGCAAGTTAGATCACACTTCAGCAGGAGAATTCTTCAAAGTCAGCAAGTGGGAATCACATTCTATTTGAGATAAGCACAGGTTAGTGAAATTTCTGTCAAAAAGGAAAGCTAATTTTGAAATTGGGCATTTTTTTGCAAAGTGGTATCATTCAAACATCATAATTTTATTCTACAAAATGTTTGAATTCCCCACATTTGTATGTTGAAAAGTTTCCCCCATCACAATCCAGCCAGATTTTTCAGACATTATGCCTTCAGTATTTTAATTCGGCCATTTCAATTTAATGAATTGAAAATTTCCTGTTTAAAAATCCCGCCACTCCTTGTCTTGTCCATATGAGCCCACATCCACACTAAAGGATGTGTCTGGGTATGGAAACTCAGGTAGGTGTCTTGGTAAGAAAACCTTTACATCAGCCAGATTCACCTTTGCTGAAAAACAAGTCTGAAATCTGGTGCAATTTTTGAGGGGAGTTAAAATAGCAGGTACTAGTTGTGCGTAGTTTTTCACCAGAGTCACAATATTTCCTGTTTTTCTATTTTTGAAGCATTTTTTTCTAACATTATTTGCTTGAATCTCATTCTTTTAAAGCTATTTTCATGCTCTGTCTGAGTTTGAATCCCTCCCTCCACCTATTTTTTTTTGTTTTTTTAATGTTTGATGTTGATTACATTGGTGATTTTTCTTGCTTACTTTTAGGACGGAGGCAGATAAATGTCTGGTTCTTGCCAAAACCTCACGGACATTCCTCAGGGGTTTCCTGCTTCCTTGTGGTACTGACTCTCATTACAAGAGTACTGTAATTACAACAGGAATAAAATAATGAAACACTAGGATTACCACAGCTAGGTTTTGTGGGGAAGCAAACATCCCTGTGAGACATTCCTAGGCACAACCTATAAATCCCCAAACATGGGAATTAGAAAGAAATTTATACTTAACTCAATTTAGGGAGGTTCACGGGATCATCCCATCCTCTGGCCTCCTATGGTTATCCTTCAGCTGTGCTTGATAGCTTCTGTCCATGGGAGAAAGAGGAATAGCCCATTCGGGGCAGAAATCAAAAGACATTTTGCACCACCTAATAAAACAAAGCTGGTCCATTCCTTTCCTAAAGGAAATCACTTTATAAAAGATAAGCCTGTAAATTCTAGCTTGCAGATCCTGATACATCAGCACTTGATGCTGTCCTTTAAGATGCCCTACTGCACGGGTGTATGCATTCGTACATAGAATTTGTAGCTATAAACTGTCTTCCTGGAGAAATTTGTCCCTGAGTAATTTTTCTTCTCCAAAGCAAAATACATCAAATGTCATCTTCCTGTAAGATTTTAAGTGGAACTTAAAGATTACTTTAGCTGATTCTCTGAAAAAAAGACTCAATTTTACACTACTTCCTTGTGGGAGGTGGTAACATTTCTGGTGTTTTTTATTATTGAGGCAATGTTTTAGGAGACAATAGAGAGATGTATTTGGTTTTAGTTCCATGTGATTGCTAATCTGAATCATGGCAAAATTGTGAGTTAGACATCTCAAAAATTTGAATAAATGTAAACAAATAATTATCAAAAGAAGAGCATTCAGGCCTTCAAGCTGTCTATGGATGCATAGGGAAGGCCACCCATCCCTTCAAAAGTACCCTCACTATGCAGGATGGTGTCTGAAGTCTTCCAACACTTAGTACTTCCAAATCCAACATCCCAAATCCTATGATTCCTGAAGACACAGGGTATTGCTTTAGTTTTGTATGGCCTGGTGTTATTTCAAACATATGGTTGGCTTCTATGAGTTTAGAGAGTAGCTTGAAATATGACTAGTAGACAGCCCTGTTGCACAAGGACAAAGATCTTTTAAGCAGGAATGGGTCAGCAGAAATGGCCCAGTTCTGCATTTACCTCTGCTGCTGTGAGATTTAAAAAAATGGGCATTTTAAACATTTGCATACTAATTTTGAAAGGAATTCAGCTTCCTCTAAAGGTTGCCCATGATCATCTTTGAAGAAAAAAACTCCCAAACTTAATCTCTAAAGTAGGTTGAATTACTTCATCCCAAGCCTTTCCCTAAATAGATTAAACTCCTATTTGAAATGGAAGTAGATGTTTGCTTCTGCAAATAAGTATTTTCTCTCGCATCCATTGGTAAACAGATTAAAGGATTATGCTAAAGCCCTCGCTGAATTTTGGTACTGGTGACATGAAATCTTAGTATTTGATATATCCATCCTTAACATAGTTACATGCAGGATGGAAAGTTATTTATTTTTTTTAATCAAGTACATCCCAAATAGGCAGATTTGAAGTTTTCAGCTTTAAAAGGCTTCATTCTTATCTGCCCTATTGCCACTTTACACGAGCAGGAAAGTACACTGAGCCCAAGGCATAAATGAGAATCAGACATGAAGACTTTATTTTACAAAGTCACAGTATGGGAAGAATTTCCTTGATTTCCAATAATATATATAACATACAATAAAGCAGACCAATATATTTCATCCCCTGTCAAGAAAGTTTTGTCACTTGGTAATTTGTTTTAATATATTAGTTTCTAAATATAAGAGCAGTCAATGGATGCATTATTAATGTGATGTGTACGTGTATAAATATTCTTTTAACTTCCAGGATGGTTGATATTAATGTTGTGGCATTTGAAGCCATAAGGTACTTCTAACACTCCCTTCTGAGCTCAGAGCAATGCCGGTCGTAGCAAGGTCCATTTATAACTCCTTCTGCTGGAGAACGAAGGCACTTTGATGTAAAGTGTTGTTTAAATCCTCCTATGAGTGGAAAGTCAAAACTTTTCCCCATCATTTCTAGAAGCAAAATGCTTCCACTAAATGGGAAAAAAAAAGTTTAGCTCTCTGAATAGTGATGTTTACAAGATGGGGTTTTTGCTTTCCTAAAATAATTTGTTATGCTGAGAAGAGTCTGGATATCACCTGATTATTGTAGCCTATTATTTCAAATTTTTTCACTATTTCTACTAACTTTTTCAGTCAGATCATGCTGCTTTCTGAAAAAAGAAATCTTATAACTACCCAGACTGGATGCTGAATTAGGAAATTTCTCCAGTTGATGGTATTTCCAAGGTCCTCTCAGTACCATTCTGTGTCCTCAAAAAGCCCAAATCTGCTGGTGCCCAGAGAGTTCTGCCCTTGCTACCCGCCAAGAAGGCACTGTCTGGAGAAAAATGGACATCTGGCCCCAAAGACTTCATCTGGTCACCCTTGGAGAAGACTGCTCTTAATTTTCATACGGGAATACTGATGCTAAGTGACACTTAGAAGTGATGGAGAGCTTAGGTACACACAGTGTCGAGCAAACCAATGCAAATAACAATCTAATGATTTTTAGAAATATGCAGCATGCATTAAATTGTGAAGCTCACTGCCACAAGACACCTTTCAAAAATCCAAAAATGTGGATGCACTTTTCAGAGGGCAACTATGCAAATCCATGCAAGAAGTCTCCTGACAGTTTTTAAAGTGAAAGCTGCAAACTCAGTTATTCCCTAAGTACCAATAAAGTGAGTTATCACCATAAATATTTGCTGTTCTTGCACCATTGCTCTAAATAGTTGCTACTAAAAGAGGCAGGATATTGGGTTAGAGTTGTGTGTGGTGTAACATATTTTTATATTTGTATGTTAACAACACTGGAAATCCTTGGAAATATTAGGGCGTTTATTAGCAGAATATATGATATTCAGTAGTAATAAAGATCAGATAATTTGAAATATAAAATACATTACATATATATACATTTGATTGGTAGAAGTCAAATATAATTGGTGCATTGCATAATCCCTTGCCTTCCTTTGTTAAACTGATTTTAGCAACCACAGTAAAAGAGAGAAGCAATATATGTAAATAATATACCTCAGCAGAGCTCTACAAAATTGATCAGGGAAACAGAAAGA
Source organism: Nothura maculosa (assembly GCA_032353885.1). Classification (NCBI taxonomy): domain Eukaryota; kingdom Metazoa; phylum Chordata; class Aves; order Tinamiformes; family Tinamidae; genus Nothura; species Nothura maculosa. Next base: position 473,718 of record JAUBOD010000883.1, read on the forward strand.
TTCAAGTAAAAATTCCCATCCTGTGGGTTAAGAACATTAAAAAACCATTTGTTACAGTATGTTGGGAACAAGTCCAAATCCAACTGTTGGGTTGGTCCATTCAGATGAAAATGCCAGAGGCCAAAACTATGCAGAAGAGGGGGAGAAAAGGATGAGGCATTTGCTTCCTGGCAAGAGGTAGGAAGAACCATCTGATCATGGGATGATGAGGGAATGCTTTGTATTTCTACAACACCTCCTTGGGACATTACACAGGAGCTGTTCAAGGAGATATCTTAAAAGGTATTTTAAAACCATATCCAATGGTTTTGAAGAAGCTGTCTAAAGAGGCTATCAAACTGTTAATGCTGATTTTTCCTACTGACCGTTGCTTCTTGAAGAGAGTAGATGAAACAATATCTAAAGCAGTAAAGAGAGAGAAAAAAAACAGGGAGCTCAATAACAAGCTGAAGGAGAGACGCATAATTAATGCTGATCATTAGGAGTTTATCAGAAACAGATCCTGGCAAGCTACCTCAACATCTCCTTTCAAAGAGATGACATCTGTGGTTGATAGGGGGAGAAGTTTGGGAAAAATGGGCTTAGAGTTGACTGCTTTTACCAAGCCTGTAGAAGGACATGAAATAAATAAGGTCTCTGTTAAATGGCTGGATTATAATTGAGTAGTCAAATGATCTCTGAAGTTCAATTTTGGTGTGGAGGCCGTGCATACTTGCAGCTGCAACCTGCAGTCACCAGTCTTAAGCCTTTTCTTTATCCCGTGGTATTATCCATGAAGAAAGAAGCCTAAGAATATTACTGATAAAACTGAAGCAAGCTGGGCTGATTTTCTTCCCAATTCAGAGATAGCAGGGTCTTTTTGTCCCACCAAACTCGCATCCTGGCATGCTCAAGGACACCACATACTCATAAAGTTTCTTGCTTTGGGGTTTGCCAGGCCATTTTGGAGGCCTATTTTTCTACAGTTATGCTTTTTGGGAGCCTTAAGATTGATGAGGATGAAGCTATATGACCATCAAATACTTGGTTAAGTGAGGAAAACAAAAAAGAATAGGAACAAATGAAACCTCAGGAACACCCCAAACTGTCTTGGATCAACCAGAAGTGAAGAACGCAGGCTTTTTTTTTTTTTTAATAATAAAGGAAATCATTGAAACAAACAACCACCACCAACAACAAAAACTTGGAATTTGGATTGAATTAAACACCTTGTTTCGTCTGAAATGAAACAAGGTTATTTTGTCTTGCGAGCTCTTTCTCTCCTTTTGCATTCTAAAAGCATACAAGCCAGTAAGCAAACAAGAATATTTACTTTAAGTACATTCTTGCTCAATTATTTGGAGATGAGAATTCAAGCTACCAAGCTCGATTTCAAAGATATTTCAAAAAATTCCCCCCCAAATCCTTTTGACAATTCAAGCTACCTTCTTCATTTTTCTGTTTTTACCAGCAGAATTTGCTGAATCCAACCCAAATTAAATGAATACTTGTGGTCACCTGAAGCTTTCTTTTTTTCCACAACTGGACCAAGCAGTTCATCCAGCAAGTTGTGCCCATCTCAGTTTTGCTAGGATCTGTAATTATTTCCCTTAAAACCTTCTGGACTTCTCTTTATAGGAGAATGTTTATGTGTTTCTCCTGGATGGAGAGGGTTCGGTTAGCTTTTTCAGCCAAGGTCATCAACAACTCGCTGTCACATCTGAGGACACTTTTACTTGAAGATGAACCTTTTTCCAGTCGAGCTGCCTGGCTCCCTTCCACACTTTACCAGTTCCAGTTGACAGAAAAAATAAACCCTTCTCATAAATAAAAAAGGGTATTTATAACGACATGCAGAAGAAGGTAAACTCCATACAGCAAATGTGCAGTGGATTTGATTTGCCATTTAAATGTTCTCCTCAGCAAGCTAACTTAAAATGTAGCTTCATTTTAAAAATGAAGCTTTTCCCAGGTGAAATCATGACAGGCAAGAATACTTTCGTTTCTTGCTTTTTTCATAGTAAAAGTGGAACTGAATTTAATGGTTTATAACATAAAAAAAACAAATACAAAAAGTTTTGCAGTGCACATTACCTGACCTGAAAATAATAAGCTTTTAAGTGTATTTGGAAGCAGTCACTAAAACCATGGGAGACATGATTTTTATTAGAATTTAGATAAAAAGATTTAATGTTTTTTAATCTATGAGACCACTGGAGGTTAAACTCACCATCTGAAGTTAGTTTGTGTTTTTCATATACTTTTTTTTCCTTAAACAGATCTGCTCATTTAAAAAAAAAAATAAATAAGTGAAGGTCGTCAGAGCCCACTCAATAAAGTATTTGGTTTGCCTTCATTTGGCTTGAAGAAGAGGTCTATAAAGAAACAGGAGCTGTACTATGTTATAAACATCTTCGGGCTGTTTAAAGGTTGTTTGCTCCCCCTTGATATAACGTTGGGCTCGCAGGCTGGGCAGGCTCAGAAGAGGGCTTTTCAGAAGTCTGTCCTGCTCCCTGGTGCTCCCGCAGTATTTTATAAGGCTGTCAGCCACAGACCGCCTTATTACAGCGGAGACGAAATGATGGCAACTGGAATTCCTTCGTCCATAAATTCCCCTTGCCACGGACATTTCTACCTTCATTAACAGGAGAATAAGTAGCAGCCAAGCCGTCGTCGCAGGGGCTTTTGCTGGCTCCTGGATGAACTGTGGTTGGAGGGGCAAAGCACCAGCATGGCCTGATTCTGGTGGGTTGAGTCCAGGGATTGCACCTCCCCAAGCCAGAAGCTTGTGCTTGTGGTATCAAAGAGCACCTAGTAATTTATAGGTGCTGCACTGCAGTCATTGCAGAGCTGATTAAAGCCCTTGGGCAGGTCAGTGCAATGGGCAATGGGTGGCAGGCAGTGTAAATCAGCAGCCCTCCCTTGGCTTCAACGTGGCCAGGCTGATTTATGCTGCCCAGGGCTAACATTTCAGTGCTGGGGGGCAGTATATCTGCATGTAGCATCACACAGACACTCTTCAGACAAGGATCTCTGAGAAAATGCTGGTATTTTTACCACTACAATAGTGATCACAAAGCCCATCTAGGCATAGATTTTTCTGGTCATGTCCACACACCTGCACAAGGGCAAAGCACTACAGGCAGGCCAGCAGAGAAGGCCCTTTCTGAAAGGTGTGAAGGTGGAGTCCAGGCAAGGTGCCTTGGCAAGCATGCAGGAAACTGGGCAAAGTCCTTTCACATAAACCCATAACATAGGTTAGTGGTGTGAAATTTCTAAGTGGGCTTCTACTTCCAATGGGAAGCCATTTGAAGGTGTGGAAGAAGTTTGGAAAGAGAGTGCTCTGAAAAACTGGCAAGCACTCAGTGGAAGCTGGAGAGCTTCCCACTTGATTGCTTGGTCCACACATACAGCCACATGCTCAGGCCTGGAAGAAAACGTAGGAACAGGTACATAAATGCACAAGAGTCCAGTGACGCTATAATCCATTGCTTGCATTTTATACACACATTCCTGGGCATTTAAGTCTGGGCACTTAATAGGGGTGTTAAGAGAATGACAGGTATGTCTGAAATGGCTGTGAACTGGCAGGAGGTGGAAGGAGCCGTGTCCAGTCAGCACACTGGGATGGAGGTACACATGAGCGTGTGAAGCAAATAGAGTGATTTATCAGTGGAAAGAGGCCAAGAGAAAACTCAGCAGTTACAGAGCCAGAGGAGATGATGACTTATGTTGAGGGGCATCTTTAAGTCATACAGCTATGGCTTAGGTTCCAGTTACAGTCCAAACGGCAAGGGGAAAACCTTTTCAGATAAATTCCATCCCATTTTTCCCTCTACTCTGATTATGCACATCTGGTCCTTCCAAGAGCAGAAAGAGTATTATTGATTCCTCCAAGAATTATGATTTTCACTGTTTTCCAGGTTTTGCAAGGACCAAGGCGTATAGAAACTCTAGAGGGGAGAGGATTAAAAAATAAAAGTGACTATTCCCTCGAGGTGCAACCCAACTTCTAACCCAAAGAGTCTCAGATACGTTTGGATAAGTTTCAGAAAAGCATCCCATCTCTTGGACACAGACTCGAACCTGACTTCAAAAGCTTTGGAGGTTTGCATATTGGCTGTCTGCATATGGTTCTTTGCTACCCTTGTGCTGCCTTCCCCAGCTGCGATAGAGAAGGGCTCTGTCCTTAGTGGAATCCCAAATCAAAAAATGGCAAAACAAACAAACAAAGCCCACAGGGAAATGGAGTGCAACCGTAAAAGAAACAGGTACTTAGTTCGAAAACCAGATGGCAAATTTGAAGCATGCCTTAACATGCCAAGATACAGCATGCTACAAAGAATTCAAACGGAGCATTGCAGATAAAACAAGAACTGATTAAATCACATACTGTCCATATTTCAATCAGAAGTTTGAAATTCATCCATGACTAGGCAACCAGACAGACTGAAATCAAGTTGAAGAGGTGGAATGCAGAAAATCTGGATATTTCTTCACGGCTCTTTTAACTCTAGCAGGATCAAGCTACTCACTATTAATGAAACAACTGCATCTCCACCAGTCATTTTAAAAATTCAGCTTAATGCATGCAAAGTGGCAACACATGTTTTCAAGAAAATCCACTTGCTTTGAAATTCCTTGCCCTCTGAAAGGCAAGGACGCTGATTCACGAAGGTTTGGGAAACTGCAGAAAAATAGCATGATATGTTATTCCCAGGGAAATGATTCTACTAATAGGCCGCTACTCTCTCTCATCTACCTTGGTAAGATGAGTTTAAGTCACATTAGTTTCTTCTGGGAAGACCTTGAGAAAGGACTGGTGTCTGTTTTTTGGCAACAGGGGCCAACAGCATTTAAGGCCAGAGTCAGAAGTACACAAACTGAATGCTTTCCACTGAACTGACACAGACACACAGAAACATGGCCACAGCATAGCTCACCTCCTGTAGCCATCCATGAATGTATATTTAGCCTGTGGCATTCCTGAGGCAATTCTGTTGTCTTCATCGTTTTCATTAGGGGTAAGAGGAACTATCTTGCATTTGGCTTGGGCTAGCAGTGATGGACAATTTACTGCATATCACTACTGTGCCTCTTGGTGTATCTGAACATTTTGTATTTGATGCTCAACAAATAGGTAATGAAGGTGTTTCTCTGCCCCAAAACGTACATCCTTCTTGCTCTGCCTATCCTTTTAACGATATGAGTTCCCAGGAACCACCACCTATCCAAATTTCCCCTGACCTGGCTCTTCTTTCCAGTGGTTGCTGTCTCCAGAACCATCACCATTCCCCCTGGTTAATGGTAACAGATCTGTTGGACCTGAGGGCAGATGACTTCCTCGGCTGGTGGAGTGTCCATGGCACTGATGACCTCTTCCCTAGCTTGATCGCAGCCACAGTTTGGCATATGAGTATTGCCTGCTTCTGGATTTTATTGCCAGACTGCATAACTTTGCATTTCTTAGCCTCTGTGGTCTTATCTTATGCACAGTCTGAGCTTTTAGCAAATGTAACTGCTTCGTAATTAAATATTAAACACACTGACTTGACTATAAACTATTCTTGTGTGGTATTTAAACTTTTGGACTCAGCAGACCAAATTTCCAGCTCTAAGGCTGCATAGCAAGTGAAATAAGAATCTACACAGCTAGATCTTTTTTTTTCCTTTTTCTTTAAATTTTATTTCTCCTTAAATAACATAGAAAGCAATAAGGAAGCATCTGAGATCAGTTCTAATTGCATTTAAAAAATGACTCTACAAGACAGCACTGCTGAAAAATTTTATTTTTTTTTACGATCACATCTCTAGAGAATCCAGCAGTCTTCATTGTGGCTGACATTTCCTTCCTTGAATTTCAACCTGCTGTGACTTGAAAGGATGAAGATACTGAACATCTAAATTGAAATTTCAAGTGGAATCTAGCGAAGACGCTAACATTGGATTATCAGATGGATTCCCTGAGCAAACAGGAAGGGTTGCCTTCTGTGCACACAGTGCAGACCATCAGCAAGGTCTAGAAAAGTTTAAGGAGACCTGACATTGCCTGAGGGAGCCACAGGTCTTGCAGATGTGAGGTCATCCAGATGTTTCTGACATTTGTTATGTCAGAAAAGCAGAGGATGACAGCAGGTAGGGGGGACATGTTGTTCTCATGTCATTGCATATGTCACCATTTGCAGCTTGATACTGAGATGTAGATCTTTTCTGGGACCTGGTCACTCTGGAGGTAACTCTATCCCGTGAAACAGAAAGCGAGAGGAAGTTGCATCATATCCTCTCCTAGGTGCCCGTGCTCATATGCACTGTTTCCTAACCTGAATTGCATGTCTGAGGCATGATCTAATCAGTCATACATGTACGTATATGTATACATGCCTTGCCAAATGTATATTTGGTGACTTATGAATTGACATGGTGTTAACATAGTTTCATTTGTTTCTTTCTGCCAACAAAGCTACTATTGATTTTCGAGGCTAGGTGGACTTAGATCATATACGACATCTGAGTATCAATTAAAAAATATACCTGGAACTGGTGGCTCATATCTTCTCTTCTTCAGGTTGCTGGAGACATTAGCAAAAAGCTGAAAACGTCACATTCAAAATTAACTACCTTACTACTGAGTATTTTCATCAGCGCAGAATAGTTCCAAGTAATGAAGAGCACACATTAAATAAAAAAAAGCTAAAACCCGTACTACACTGAAAGCAATGAATATGTGACAAACAAAAAGACCAGGAAGTACAAATCTGTTTTAAAATATATATCCTAATATAGCAAGTGGTTGCAGTGCCTATAAGTGAGCAGTGCATATGGCAGTATCCTCTAGGAAGCGGGGAGTATCGGATTCCGGCAATATGCTTTTACTTAACAACTACACAGATAACATGATGGATGAAACTGGATTCCATATGTTACTTAGAGAACCGCTAAACTCCATCTTGCTCCATCTCCCTTTCCCCTGTTTCCTGTCAGATATTTGCAGGATAGCGAAGGGGCCTCAGGATCTGTGCCATCTGTCAATGAACAACATACGATTAATTCGTACACCTCTTCTTCAAGCAGAGAGAGAGAGATTTTGGCTGTGAGGAGTTGCACATCTAAATAGCATATCATTTTTTCAGGCACAATTAAATGCAAAGCAGTTACATTCTACTAATTTTTATTAATTTTTTTTTCCTGAGTATCATCAGGTAAGACAAAACGGAGCTGGTAGCAAAAAACTCTCATGCTATCAGCAACAGCCTCTTCCTGTCAATTCTAGGATGCAAAAGCTGCAAGTGCCCATCAGTTTTCATTTTCCATGTTTCCTTTTAACATTTTGGGTCAACTGATTCCGACTGACTTTTTCATCTACCCATCGCTAGGATTTAACAGTAACCAACACCTAGGTGCTCTGTATTTGGCTGATGACAGCATGAAATATTTGAAGATGGTTATTAAAAAAAAGGAAAAACAAAAGCCATGAAGCTAAGCAGGCCATGAACAAAGTCTCTGAGAGAACTGGGTCATGCAAAGGGGTTTACTAGACATAAATTGCCAGTTCTAAATTGTTCAAAAAGATGAGTCAAGTTCTAAACATTTATGGAATTAACTTTATAGTTGAGATATTTGGAAGACTCTTTTCCATGCTCCTTGGCTTTCTGAACCATAGGAATCCACAGAGATTATATTTCTAAGTTTTCCTTTGAAACTGCAATGGTCAGAAACAGTGGTTTTAAAAATGAGAACTGAAAGTCAGAGAAGGGGCTATGCTTAGTCAGGAGCTTTCATAAAAACACCATGAGCGAATGGTCTTTCACTCGCCTTGTTCTTGCCTTAAAAATATTAGGAGACTAACTAGATTCGTGCTAAGTAAGCATTTTTGATCTGGCCTCTATCAGTTACAGAATTATTTTGCATTATCTCACCCTCCTGACTGTGCTTGATCAGTTTGCATGATAATACTCAGCAAAACTAACAACAACCACAACATAGTATGTTATATAATAGTATTCAAATGATAACTGCCACCTTCTCCAGAGATAGACGAGAATTTTGCTGTAATTGACATAGCATGAGTTTTAAACAAGACTGGTTCAAATGATCAAATGGTGTTAATGGTGATTCAGCTGCTGCGATGCATCACCCTTCATGGGTATTTCTGCCATGAAGAAATGGTGGTAATGGGTGATGCCACCAGGATGTACTCCAGGTACATGCAGTGCTCTACTGTGGGGAACACATCTCAGCTCAGAAAAACACAGTTGGGACTAAAGGATGGGGATGCTCTGGATGAGCGAAAGGGGTACATATTCTCCAAATTCAAAATTCTCCAAAATATTACCTCAAACATGGTTCCCATCATATTGCTGGGCTTCACAGAACAAGCAAGCAAGCAAGAAAAGGGGAAAAAATCCCTTAAAATAGTCTTTATCCTCCAACCAAATCAGCTTTTAAAGAAACCAAAACTGTTTCCAAGGCAAGGCAAAGGCATAAAAATCAAGGGCAAATTGTTGAAAAACATGCTGAAAAATATTCTTCTCAATCTTATTTTTCATGGAAATTCAATCTTTTACCACCTGAGCCAGTTATCTACTTGGGAATCTGGCAAACACTGCAATGTTGTCATCCTATTGAGTGAAGTGCCTTTTGCATTTTGTTTTGCTCCTTGTGGCACATTTTAAGAGAAAGTTGTATGTAGGATTCAGCTCATGCTTGAGTCTTCAGGGGACAACCAGGAGTGAACTCAACGGTTGGTGAACAGCGAGAGAGATTTGAGGAGCGTAAGCTGTTTCACTTTGCAAAAAGAAGATCAAGAGGTGATTTGATTACAGTACATAAATACCTTTGTGAAATGAAAAAAAAACGTGTGATAAAAGATTTCTTTTTATCATGAAGAAAAAAGGGATGAGAAGAGGCTATGGCTTCATGTTAAAGCCAGGCAAATCCAAGCTTGCAATAAAACTCATGTTTTTTACAGCAGTGGAGAGTGACCATATGAACCAATGGCCTGGAGAAGAGGCAAACCTTGCATCTTTTGAAGTTTTCGTATCAAGTCAGATTAAAGCAGGTTTTTCAAAAAGTCATCTGAACACAAGTTATTGAGTTATTGTTTTTATTTTATTTTTATTTGACTGGAATAACTGGAAGAAAATTCGTTGGTTCAGGTTATACTGTGGGAAAGCCTAGAAAATTTAACAATCTTCTCTGTCCTGAAAAATCTATGACTCTATTTAAAATGTGATTCCCCGTTTGATTTAAATAAATCCCATTTACAGTACAGTTCAAAAATACCCTGGCCTTTGATAACTCTCCCTGCTGCCAATTCCTAAACTCACCTGCCCTAACGTGTCTTTACTATTTGGCAAAATGTTTTTCTTAGCTGTGCTTGCCTATATATTTGTTTCCAAAAAAGCTTGACAAAGCTTTCTCATTGTATTTCAAAAAGAAAAATGTTCTCTCTACATCTGGAAATACTAAAAAAGTGCTTTCTTACAGTATTTTTTTTACTACGTATGGACAAGGTCTTGACCCTTATTATTGGAGCTCCGATCCAGATGGGACTCGGCAAGGATCTAATCATGGGAGAGGATTCCCTTTTGAAGCGAAGTCCATCTTGGGAGACGTTTGGGCTTTCAAGAAGTTATCATTTGCGGGAGGTCTGTTGGGAAGATTAGGAATAGCTTGGGAGCTTCCTCCTTTCCAGAGGAGATTGTATGTATATAAATATATATATATGTGTGTGTGTACTTAAAGCACAAGGATTCCCCAACAGCACATTCGTATGCCCACATTTTAACCTGTTTCCTTTTTTTTCTGAAGAAAATAATTCCTCTTATTTTAATATCTTCTCCTCAACAGCTACTTCTTCTATTAGATATTTTACAACACAGCACAATATTAACGGTCACCCCAGCAGGTATGATATTAATGGTAATCTAAAACCACAAGAAGCAGTTCGGGAGAATACAGTTGAAGTTTGTCAAGGTTATTTGAATGGAATGTTTTGCATTAGTAAATGTAATTTTGTTAAAAATTGAAGCATTCTAGGAGAACACTCTGACTTTGTGAAGTTTACTATAAAATATTGAAACAAAGGTAGCACTAGAGCAGGATACTCTGAGTAGCTGTTTTGAAAAGATTTTGAAACATAAATAAAAATAGAGTCAACATCATAAATAAAAGAATCACTTTTTGTCCAAACAATGCTCTGATTGATCCAAAATGCATTTTTAAAATGTCACTTTGTGTGTGTGTGTCTGGAATCTGCTATTTTCTGACTGAACGGGAAAAAAACAAGTGAAATGTGTGGATTTCTTATGGAATGAAAATCCAAGTTTCCACTGCTTCAGAATACAGTAATATTGATAATACAGAGATATAGCTAGAAATATTTTTGCCATATGCATTGCACGTGGATGCATTTTGGAGTTGATTATAGCCTGTGCAGTGTTTAAGACTCGAACAGTAAAAAGCATGAAAAGGAAACTTTCAAATCCATATAATTATACTTAAAATACAGTGCTGTCCACTTTTCAAATGGATTGAAGACAAAGGAGTCTAAAATTTTAAGAGCTCACAAATAAAACATTATATAGCTTGAAGAACTATTAGAATTACATAGACTATTTAATTGCCCATGCCAAAAATAAAATCACCAAGATTCATCTGCACTGGCTGTACTCCAGCTTGGCCAGACTCTTGACATGGGCTGGGACAAACTGCATCATTACAAAGCAGCTGGACCTGAAGGACAGGAGAGATTATTCCTAACCAAGTATGGGACTTCTATCTGATCTTAAAGCATTACAGCCCTTTTTTTTTAAAGGGTGTTCTTTTGTTTTTTCAAGACCATTTGTGGAAAATCAGGAGGGGAGCATCTGGCAGAGCAAAAGAATCAAAACGAAGAACTGATGGACTCTAGGTGGAAAAAGCATATAATGGCTTTGGTTTTATTTTTTAATTAAAAAAAAAGGGGAGCATTTCCACTGGACACATGGCCCTACACAAAGCTGGAATGGTGTTAGATATAGCATTGTGTTCAGCTTTGGACACCATGGTTTAAGAAGGATGTGGACTAACCGTAGAGGGACCATAGGAAAGATAGGAGAGCATTTTGAAACCCAAAGATCCTTAACCTGATAGATGAATAAGAATGAACTGAACTAGATCCAGAGAAAGCCTCTGTGTGAACATGAAAACCCCCCTTCAGATTTGGGAGTGGTGGATGCAAACAGGAAGGCAACAATCTGTTTTTTAGGTCAATGGCTGATAGACTAATAAATCCTGAAAAAAATCACATTGGAAGAGGGTGTCTAGGGAAGCTGGTGAGCATCTGTCACTAATTGAGGAAGAGGATGAGGAAAGTGACAAGCTGTTGGGAAGAGCCAGAAGAACTCATGCCTGTGGGCAACTGTAGGCCACAAGAAACTAAAATCCAGTCCCTTGTGTCAAGAAATACATGATCAGCCATAAAAATATAGCAACTTCAATCTGAGGAAGATTGTCCCAGCAGGACACGTTGAGGATCCATTTTGAAGTCCTCCAAGCATCAAGAGGCTTTATCTTGCCCCAAAGTCATGAAGCACAGGGATAATGTGGATGCATCTTATCAAGCTCTTTCCTTAAAGTGAGCCAGAGAATATTTTATCTCAATGGCTCAGAGCAAAACAAAAATAAATAAAAATAGGATGGGTGTAGGCGAGAGATTTCAAACGCTTCCATACTGACACACACCCCCTCCACCAATCCCCTTAATTAAAAACAGCTGAACCTAATTATTTTTTCCTTTCAAATTTGGTGGAAAAAGGTTTTCCCTAGCCAAAACCATATGTGCCAATTTTCAACTTAGAAGGAATTTTTGGATCCTGGAGAAAGAAGACTGGATTTCAATATTTATAATGGAAGTGCCATCTCAGAGCTATCTGCTGCCTGGCTAGCACAGCACTGTAACTCAAGAGCACTTCTTTCTGCAACCACAATTGGAACCACTCTTAAGTCATGTGTGCTGCTGGCATTGAGAGATCTGCGACATTACCCCAGCCACAGAGTACTAGAAGTGGAAAGGAGTCTCTTGGTTTCATGAAGGCCCCGTTCTGAGAGATGCAGAAGCTTGAGGTATACGACCGTCACCAGGCCTTTGCAGGCCCCACTATGAACGATACTAACATTATGGCTTGATGTTTGGTTATCTTGAGACCCTTAGTGACCACAATGCTAGATTTTTTTCCCCACATTCTGATACCTGTAGTATCAAGTATCACATTCTGATACCTAGTTCTTTGCATCTGTTCAGAATTCTTGGATTAGTTCTTGGATAAACTGATGAGCATTGATATCCTCAGTCTGTGGTCTCTTCTAACTTTCATCTAACCAAAATACTTAAGATGTGAGAGTCTATTATAGGATATTAGTGTTCAGGAGGTAAGGAACCAGGCACCCACTGAATCTGCAAGAGGAAGAAATTCTGGAGATAATGCTGCTTCAACATGGCTCTAAAAATATTTATTTCGTATTTGCATATGTGGACATTTAGGCCTTGCTTTTTGGGTTGCTCAGCTTTAGATGGCTCAGCAAAGAGAGGCTTTTACTGTATACTTTTGTGAAAGTCCTCTGCTTCAAGAAAGTTATGGATCTGCTGGGGAGAACTGCTGAAGGGCAACAGGAATAATCTGAAGTTTAGAAAATGTGAGTCCGAGAAAGTGATGAGAAAATCGCACTGATCATTATCTTCTGTAATGATAAGATAGTTAAAATCAGCAATTAATTGCCAGGCGTGGTTGTGAGATGTCCATCACTTCTGGTTGTTAGAAGAATCTGGATGTAACCTGTTAGAAATAGGCTAGATCTAGCTGAGCCTGCTGTGTGTTGGGGATGGATTAGACAATCTCTCTATGTCCTTCCTAGTATTGTGTTTTAATGATGATGTGACATGCAGCTCTTCTTTTAGAAACCTTACATTCTGAAACATTTGGGTAACTATATGAAAAAAAAATCCTTTTCTTCATGTTGGCAGTAATTCACAGAGCTAAACACAAACAGCTGGATTCCATTTCTCCTGCCTCAGAAGATGAGAGCAGCAAGGTAGAAAGATTGATTGACACTACAGTTTAGATGAAATGAGTCATTTAAATTGATAAGGAGTCAGCCTGACTTGAATTAAGTAATTTAAAGCTGATTTAAGCATGCCCCAGGAATATTCAGCTATCCTTATTTAAGAACTTGCCTTTAAATCAGTATCACTATGTCTGGATGAGAAATTAAATTAATCAAAGCATACTGGAGACCTTTGCCGAGTCACAAAACCCGTGGATTTTCAAAGCCACAAGGAGAGAGCTCTGTGCACAGATGAGACTATTAGTTACAATCCTTAGCAAATGCAGTGTGTGATGTATGACACTGGCACTGGAGCTGCAACCTCTATGGTGGTGGTGGGTAGCAATGCACTTGCAAACCCTTGGCTTCTTTTGGGTCCTAGTGCACAGTCCCATGATGTTATTGCTCCAAAGTGCGCTGACCCTTGGCTGAAAAATAAAAAAAAATGGGAAGAGGGTTTGTGATTTAAAGCTCTTTCTATTTTTAAACCTAAGCTCAAAATAACTCCAGAAGCGCATTGTCAGGACAGCAGAACCGAGGCAGTGGCATAGAAGTACCTATGGCCATGAAAACCAAGCTTGCTGCTGAAACACCTGAGCAGCTTCTCCCACTCTCCAACATCCAGAGACTCCTGCTTTTGTGTTCTGGACTTTGGGAGTGTGCTTTACATGGACCACTTGTTCCCAGATGATTTCTTTGCATTTCCAGGCATCGTCTACCTGAAGTTTAGTCCAATGACCATATGTCTGAAACATTTCATCACACCAGCACAGCTGAAAGTAGTTGGTGCTTTGTATGATCTACTTTAGGCTACGAGCTTGCATCATGCCAGGGAACACATAGCCAGTGCTTGCCAGAGTGCAACAATAAAATGAAACGTGTCTCCTGTTGTTCAGTTTTCAGCTCAGCTTTGGGGTGCTGCACATTGCCTGCTGCCACAGCTTCCATGCTAGTCCATCACCATCATGTGCTATTACGCATTATAGTAACCTATGCATGAGGTGATTGGGTGCAAGCATCTCCCCAGCGTCACATGCATGATGTTGCGAACACGGTAATTTTATCTGTGAAAATATGGACTTCTAGGATTCATAACCCATGGAATGAATGAATAGTGAGGTTAGGAAGCAGTGAAAACAATGCACTTGGATGTTGGTAGGAAACAATTTATGTAGCAGTTCATTAATCAATTGGTGGAATGGTATGCACATGTGGCTTCTTTAATTATGACCTGATTTTAGGAGACACCAACACCTCTTAAAAGGGAAAAGCCAACTCCTCATTTAGAAAAGGAGCTTGAACAAATATGTACATGCAATTGTGTGAAGCATGTTTAAAAGTGAGGCCTGTGAGGTTTGGTTAGGCTAGAAAAATAGTAATGAGGAAACCTACTGTGCCATAAAATTAGCAGGAGAAAAAGCATATGCGAACCTGAGGTTAATGATGAGTGCTATCCTAAGCATGGAAGAAAAGTCTCTTTACTCAGAAAAACATCTCAATATGGGCTGGCAACACAAGGCATTCAGTCAGACTCAGGAAACCCTCACGCTTGTTTGGGGACAAAGTACCAGGAATGCTAGGATTAGACAAAATGTGGTGTCCCTTGTTGCACAGACTTTGCAGTGTAGGAGGAGGACGCAAGGAGAAGCTGCAGCCTGTGAAACAGTCGAGGGGATGAAGACAGTGGTCATCATTCAAGTCTGACACAGTCTGCAGGGCAGATCCTTGTCCACAGGACCTTGCCCTTAAATGAACTCTTGACACCATCATGAAATGCACTCTTATTTGCTCAGTTTTGCTCTATTTTTATTCATCATGTAGCTACCAGGTAAAATTTAACCAAAAATATCGCTAGTTCAAATTTTATGTAAAAAATGAGGACCTCAACATCCTGCAAACTTCCTGTCTAATGTGAAAGCTGTGGGTAAACACAAATGGAATTCACCTACTACTAACCATGAGATTTTCCCCACTAAATTTGATACTCCAGAGTAGCAAAGTTCATCCTCTGTCATCATTCACCATCACGGAGACCCGAATATAGCATCCCATAAAATGCTGTCCCCAACTGGCAAGAGAATTAACATTACTTTCTCAGCTGGATGGGCACACTGTTTTGGAAGTGTTTTCTACTCCAATAGTTTATGTCACCAAGCTTATGTCCATTCAAGCATCAAGCATTGAGGCTGCAGAAGCCTGGTGTCTCCCATTGCGTATCCTCTGGGTATCTCGGCCAGGATAATTAACCTATGTCTTCTTTCTCACTCATCGTTGTATCTGTCTTTGGGAAGGTGTGGGGGAAATCTGTTAACTTTCTGGACCACACAAGTTAAAATGGTGCTGGCAAATAACTCATCTTGCCCTCCGACTTCATCTTAATAGCCCTCCAAGGAGACAAGGTCAGAAGTTCACCAATGGCAGGAAAGACCTACTGGTGACTTGGGTTATCCCAAACATTTAGTGTACCATTCCCGATTTATAAAAAAAGCTGCAACAGGTTGAGCTATTTTTTTTCCCTTTGGAGCTGGATGAGTTTTCCATATGGCTTATATTTTTAGTTGCTAGAGCTGTCCTCTTCTTGCTGCAGTCATGTGTTACAGACCTGCCCTATGGTCCTGTATTATGATAATTATTTTAACGGCTGTTTTGAAACATTGTGGTGGTACACTGAGAAACTTCCTCATCAGCACCACTGGTTAAACAAAAATTGATCCCTAGTCAATCAAAGGCATCTAATAAGTTGTAGATAAGTTGTAGATAAATACATGATTTCATCACCTACAGTACACTCACCCAAAGGAAAAGGAGTGATCTCACCCAACGTGTTGATGTCTCCCCGTAATAAATGGGTCCATCGTACCGTCATGCTAGGCAATAAATGATCTCACAAGACGTGCTGCTGTAATAAACTAAAACAATAAGAATGTGCAGGAAGGAAAATACTGCCCACAGCGAGCTCTGCTACCCCAAAACAAGTCTTAGCCGCGGTGGACATAAATTAGCCATTATAAATCTTATTGGTTGTTTCTTTAATGACATACATCTCCTGCCAGAATGGTAAATTCTTGAAAGCACTGTACAAGTAGATTAAATGGTTTCTGTCCTTGGGAATGTGGAAGCCTTTATTTGTTTTTGTTAAAAGACTTTTAAATATCCTCACATTATACGTCAAACAGATGTCCAGGGTAAATTCTCCTGACCCATTTAAAAATTTCTTTTCTTTTTTCTTTTTTTTTTGCAGGCTGGAATTAAAGTCCACTTTCTGCAGCTTGTGTATAGTGAGATTTGCTGGCCAGCACCTGACAAAACTCTGAGATTGTAATGTTAAGGTTTAATGATTGTATGGTGTGACTTTTAATGGCAATACTGAGGAAACTAAGATAAATTAAAACCTAATTGGGAATGTTAACAGCTTTACCAGTCTACACATATGGACCCCAGGAGAACACTTGAGGAGATGTTACAGTTAGCTCCTGTTGCAAGGTTTTCAGCATTACATGGTGACCTCAAAGCTTGTTTCCCTGTTTGTTAATCTGATGCCTTTAAATATATATAAAAACATTTATTGTGGTGCATGCAAATGTAGCAGAAGTAAGCAGGAAAAGCTTTTTTTATTTTTTTTTCTTTCACCAGTGGAAGAAATAGCTCACCATGTCTGCTCAGTAGGATGATACATGGCACATGAATTCAAGCAAATCTAAATTTTGAACAGGTTGTAACTTTACTGACATTACCAAATTACACAACCTTTAAAAAAGAAGCCAATCTGTCCCATTAAGAAAATATGCCCTAAATGCCAAATTTGGATGTTCTTTTTGCTTCACAGATACAATTAAAATGATCACATGCAAATATTTTTAAAATAGTATTTGACCCCTGCTTATTGTTTTGCTCTAGAAAGTCCATCTTCCTGGACAATCAAATTTTAAAAAAACCTCGCATTTTACTTCCAGGAATAGAAAATCCATGTTTGTTTTATGGATATTTTATGCACATGAGTTCTCACCTGCCTCCACATCATCATGAAAAGCTGATTAAAATCAGAGACTCCTCATCCCCAGGACACAAGCCTCTCCCAGGCACAGTAAGGATGCATGTCCCATGGGCAGGAGTGGATGGCAGACCATGTAGTCATCTTTAGTAGTCATCCCACCTGCGTGAGCAAGAGTTCCCTGGGAGCAAAGCATGAGAAGTTCATAGGAGAGTGACAGAGATGACAGAAAGAGGCAGGCAATGGTGTGTGGCCAAAGGGCAAGAGGAGACACCAGGAAGGCATCATTTCTCCATAGATCCCATTGCTGATGACAGCTCCTAACATCCACTGGTATCCAAGGAAGAACTGTGGCATAGTCTATGGTATGAGACTCTTCTCAGTCTCATTTATAGAAGATAAGAGTCTTGTCTTAGTGTTGGTTTTCCTTTCACTCCTTGCTCATGACCTCTATGGTGGATTTACAGGTTCACTCTTTTTCATCTAGAAATAAACATATGGCTGCAGAACCTGAGTCTTGGCTTTTCCATAGCACCCTTTTCAAATGCGGAGCCACTGTGATACCTGAAAAGCTCTTCTAAAAACTATATGCTAAGTGAAACAGGGGATGCTAAAACACTAGGAAATATCAATAACCCTGGGTGCTGTGGATTCGATCTTGCAATTTTGAGCATTTGTGCTGCAGACATGTAAAAGCTTGTCTCCAAGCTTAGGGCAAACCCTTTTTATTCATGTTCACAAAGCTCAGCCTGTCCTTGTGTTCGGTATAGTGTATTTTTAAAGGGCAAAGAGGCCAACTCTAGTCTCACTGAGTATGTGCAAACTGAGGTTTTCAGACATTTATAATCTAATCCGAAGATGGAATATTTTCCACAGGAACAGCTAAAGATATTTCTCACTAATATGCACTTTTTGAACTAGTTCAGCTTAAAGCAAAAACTTGTTAGGAAGAGCCTAAGAGATTAATTTTTGCTTAAGAAGGCTGAAAGCAGAGGCAGCCAGATGCAGACGCAGCAGATTTGTACTGCTCTACTTCACAGTTGTACTGCAAAGGGGACGAGCAGAGACAGGGTGGCATTGCTTGACTATGATGACTGGTCAGACTATCAAGTGCTAAAGAGTGGATAAATAGCAAAATCACATAATGGCTTGAAACATCAGTGCATTGTCTTATAATAAATCTTAACAAGCTTGTGGGCTGGCACCTGCAGACAGACACCTGAAGCTGGCAGGAGAGTAACAGAGTGAAAACAGCCCAGGATCCCCCCATCACTGCAGCCCCCACTCCAAAGGAGCTTCACTCTCTTTCTTAAGGGGAACAGAGGGCCACCAGGACACCTCAGTCCCACAAAAGTGGTTGTTGTGCTCTGTGGGAGCTGGAGGACCCCCTCTTTGAGCCCTTGTACCCCCAATCCCATCTGGCTCACCAGGTGCTCCAGCATCACCTCTCCTTGAGGACCCCTCCCCAATTTAATATTGCGAAGAAAAAGCACAGCCTTTTTTTTTTTTTTCTTTTGATGGCAAGGGAGGAAGGGGGGAGGATAGGAATGCAAACAGAAGTCTGAGAAGCCTGAGGAAGATGTGGCTTATCTGGCAGATGTGAAAAGAAAGAAAGAAAAAAAAAGGAGTAAAAAAGAGAGGAGGAAGATAAATGCAATATATCAACACAGGGGACAGAATTGCCTTCTCAAGCAGCTCATGGTACTGTATGGTGAGAAATAACTACTTTTTTTTTAAAAAAAAAGGAAGTAGAGAAAAAATTCTTTAAGATCGACTGTGCTTTATTATTTCACTGCCCCAAGAGAGCCACCGCTCTTCATGGGTCGCTTAGCTCTGAACCCAAAACAAACACAGTGACAGTAAATTACACCAGCAGGTTCCAAATGTCTCTATCCAGCCTGCAAAATAAGGAGCAGTAAACATGACAGAGACTCACCAACCTGTGAAACTGCAGCCTGCTCACTTAGAAGTCAAAGGGGCATTTTGATTTTACTTCATGTTTTTTAACTTATTTGGAGCTAAATCCCTAGAGCAGCACAGACCCAGATGATCTGCTGGTGGTGTCTTTAATTATGTGAAAAACACTTGGAAAATTAATTCATGAATAGGTCTTGGCTCTTCCTATAGTTGCATCTGATTAAAACTTCTTCTTATCTGCTACAGTTTATAACCCCAGCTCTCCTTGCTTTCTGAATGGTCTTAGCACAAGGAAAGAGCAGATGAGGACTCCACCATGGTGCCCCTGGCTGCAATCAAGTTGCATGCTAAAAAATTCATCACAGTTGAAGAATACTGTAAAATAGCTGCACTAGCAATACTTAATAAGGTTTCTAAATGAAGATGCTCTTACTTTAGGAATTAACATTATTCATGCATCCTAGACACATGAATTAATGTTACTTGAGCATTCTTAGATTAAAATGGCAAAACCTTATTTTTGTGCCTCTTCTGCCCTGTATTCCTAATGCAGTTGTGCAATTCTCTAGAGCTTTGAAGAAACAGCAGCAGATCTGACCAGGTCCTACGTCCACTCTATAAGAAAACTATGAGCTTATAGGTTTTAAGGGTTAAAATCGGCAGAGAGAGGGCGCACAGGAAGATGAGCAAGGAACTTGTTATGGCTGCCCTGCTGCACTGGAGGCTGTGTGTGTGCATGTGCTTGCATGCTGTCCTGTAGTCAGCACAAAGACAGAAATGTCAGTATCTCCTAGAGCAATGGTATCCATCAGTCAGCACCTTGCTTGCATCTGCGTTTAAGAAACGACTCTCCTGTTTGCTTTTCAACCCCGTGAAAACAATCTTGTGTCTGCTTGGAGAACACGTTCTCAAAGACACCGTTTGCTAGCTTGATGGAGAAGAATACCCTCTCTCAGAGACTGTCACACTGCCAGAGCCCAGGCTTCTGTTCTGTTCTGTTCTATTCTGTTTTAATTCTGTTTTCTTAATCCTGTCAGAAAAGTGTGCTTCAGGACTTAGGTCAAATAAATCTGTTGAGGTATCAGGTTATCGGAGAGCAAAAGAGGGCAGCAAAGGATAAACATGAATATTTTCAACATTGTTAAGGTGACACAGCAGGAAAAAAACTCAGAGTTCTTAGTACAGCCCAAAATAGACTCTGAGTCAGAAATTTGGGATAAAATCCAAACAAATAGTAAAACAATCCGCATTTAACATGGTCAAAGATTCCTTTCTGTACACTGGCACCTGCTTCTTGAAAAGAGTGGACCTAACTTTCAAGAACCTCAGCAAATCGCCTCCGTGCTTGTACTGCAGTAGGGGTCTTGGTGAGTGTGAAGATGGTGTCAAGCAAGTGTCAAGCAAACGAGGATCAAACATTTCAGGAAAAATAGTCCTCATGACTAGCTGTTGTCAGCTTATTGCTTGTGCTGTTCCACAACTCCAGTGGACAGCTGCGATCTTTCTCCACATCTCTATCCATCCATCTGTGAGTTGAATTTGCTTTTCACTTTTCCATTCTGTTCATGCCAGTTGTGTTTATTGGCTCAAATTATTTGCAAATTCCCCAAAATTGTCTTTAGAGCAACTTCTATTAGGAAATGAGGCATGAATGCAGTGTGATAAACCTGTCAAGCTTCCAAAAACCTTAAGTCATCTTCTTGAATTGATTTTCGCAACAGGACATGAATATTTTTGAATGGAGTTTTTTTTCTCATTAACATTAATACAGATCACTGCACTGTTATTGCCATCTTTATTCTGGACAGCACGAGAGCAACAAAAGAGTGTTGCAGTTGGGAGTGTTTTTATAAATACCAGCAATGTTAACTTAAATATTCTGTCTGATCTAGTGCTCATCATTTTGGCTGGTGGAGCATCACATGCAGTTTTCCACCTGAAGGCTACAGAAAAGGTAAAGTATTTAACTGCACAAGAGAAAGCCCAGAGAGAGACAGGACAAGCTCATGAAAGAAGGAGTTTCCAAATATAGAAATTACAACTGCAAAGTCTGCAAAGTCACAGAGATTAAATGGTTGGAAGCTGAAAAAGTATTCAAGAAGAGAATCCTATCAACTTGGATGTATTCTGCTGATGGTCCCAGCTGTGGGGCCTAGGTGGAGAGAGGACTTGGACTAGGTGGAAGTGTGGTTTGACACAATATTTGATTAAAAAACAAAACAAAACAAAACAAAAACCCACACAAATAAGTATATAGTCTATACTCCCGGATCTGCCTAGATAGCAATGGAAAGAGTTAAGACAGACACAAGGGAAGCTCTGCCTCTGCAATCCTGCCCTGGAGTAGGACCATTACTCTGAGACAGCATGAGCTTCAAGACAAAGCTGTCTCTCACTGTATCATCCTGACCCTAGAGTTTTAAACATGGCCCTGAGTTGCCACCACAATAAATGGTCATCTGTGATCCTTATTTGTCTTACATGCTTGGGCAGAGCCCACTATGAATAAGCTCACGTAGGCAGGCGATTTTGGCTGCCGCCAGAAAGCGTGTTAATGGTAAGGGAAATTCACTCCATTACTTCTGTCTTCGTCTTCAGTTACTTATTTACATTCTTCTGATGCCTGTCACAAGCCACTACCCAGCAGTGAAAAGGAGTGCAGGTATGTGTGTGCGTGCCTATGTACATCTCACTTACTAACCTCTTGGAGTACACCCTGGTGTGGTATGAACACAATTGACTCATTCCTCTATCCTGCTTTTCTTACTCTGCATTTCAGTTCCAGTGGGAGAAAATGATCCTTTTTTCCTCTCTGATCATGCAAAGAAGACATGCTTAAAGAAGCATGGGAGGATGGAACTCGTGTATCTTCCTTCTGCAAGGCAACCCCAATATGCTCACATTTTTTAGAACCATAATTTCAATCAAAAGGGTATATGATGAATAAGAAAACAAAAAGAATAACTAATAATATCTATCCATGTTAGAATCTACAAATCCTTCGAGGCACTGGGAGAACTCAGCCCTAGAAAAAGGATGCTGTGTGTCATGAAATGAACTCTTTTGTGTTCTTTTGGAGGACGCAGGACGTCCAGACGCAGGAGGGCCACCACTCCCCAGCTGCGTACATGGATTGCTGTGGTCTGATCCTGTGAAGAGCTAAGAATGGGTCAAATGTTATCCTTTCTTCCATATATCTCAGTAAGACTAAATCGACAAAAACAAGAAGGTGAATGTGCTGAAAACTTCTCACCCTAAGGGACCATTTTCCTAATGGTAAGTTACTAATATATTTATAGATGGCCAAACACTGGGTTAACTGCTAAGTGGTTTTGCTTACTACTAGGACAGAAGATGCTTGTGAGTTGGCAGTGCCCAAAGAAGTCAACAAATGACCTTGACTCACAGCCTACAGGAATCAGAGCAATTACTTCTGCTGCTTCAGTAGGCTTGAGGCCTCAAAAAGTGTCTTTCTTCTCCCATCCTTTGTCTATTCTTTATTGTGTTCTTGCAGTGTCCTACAGTGTGGCTACAAGTCTGCGTCTGTGCCTTGAAGTGTGGCTGCCTGTACATCTGCAACACATACACCGTGGGAATAAGCTCTCACTCTATTTTCATTTTCATGAGTGTGAGAATTGCTACACATTAAATGTGATTAGTCAAGGGTTGATCTCCATCAATGCCTTTAACAGAGATCCATAATGAAAATGATAAAATATGTATGGCAAGGGGAGTGTATTTTGAAACATTTGGAGAAATCTAAACTACCTGTATCCTTTTTGCCTATCTAGAGTTTATGGTGGATCTTTTCCCCCTCCATTTTAAGGGATATTTAGATTGCTTTTGCGAGTAAAGTATACACATAATTTATTAAAATAAAATTCCAGTGTGCAAGATCAACACGGAAATGACACGAAACTATGTTAAATGTTCATATACCCCACAGAGCTGGGTGGATTAGGAAAAGGCTAGCAAAAATAGAACGACACCAAAACACTCCTGCAAACAGCTCCCATGAGGAGCCAAGCAGGATAAGAAAGGCTAGGAAAATAAAACTAAGCATTCCTAGCACAGATTTCAACACTGGGGGTTAAGTCGAGTTGAGTTCTCCCTTCCACCCTCATTCCTGCGTTGAGTAGTGAACTATATCGATTAATCTTAACTAGGAAGTGAAATGCAAACAAGAAATGTGCTATTTTGGGGACTGATCCAAGCTCTATGAAATCAAGACTGCATTTCTCATCTAATTCGCTCGGCTGTGAATTGAACCCTGGCTAAGCCCATTTTTGAGGTACAGGATAGCAATTCACAGACACACAGAGGTAAAAGCTTATCCTCAAACTGAGAGAGGTCACTCCAGCATGATATCATGATAGCTCTGAGCAGCATTTTCCTGTATCACCACGTAGTACATAGCCTGGATTTTATCTTAAAATGTCAAAGCACACTTAATAAATGTTTTGAAGGAAACAATTATTATTTCTAAGTCGTTCAGACTTTGGATGGAGTTTGGCCATAACATTACTGAGTATGTGAATGCAGAGATGCTGTGCCCCCATTTTCAACATTTTACATCTTGAAGCTCAGAGCACTTCACAAGAAAGTTTTGGCTATGAAAAAGACTGAGCACCTTATCCATGTTGCAGTTTCTGATGGATTTGGAAACCCTTTGGATACATTAGCTCTGCTGAGGAAACATGAGGCTAATGGTGGTTTGCCCTGGATGTCTGCACCCCTTGGTATATTTGCTCTAATGCATATCTTGCTCACATGCTGTTCTTCCACTTCAGCACCCTGAGCACAGCCAAGAGGTCGTGTTACATTTGGGTTGCAAAGGAAAGCAATGCTTGAGATGCCAGGAAGGATAAAGGAAAATCACAATACGTGCCCATAGGTGTTGCTCAACCCAGTAATGTACATTTTGGACAACCAGGACATGACATCAGCTCTTGAGGTTAGTGGATTAGATTTGCCCTGAATAATTAGAATTCTTGCAGCTAGAGCAGAGGAGACAGGAGGACATGAATGCATGATTTGGGGAGTAGAGGGGTGCTGCTAAATGAGATTCCCAGATGGTTTACATCCAGTCCTGATGGACTTATGCTGATCCTCCCAAATGAACTTTGTCTTTTATCTAGTAATAAAAGCTGGAAACTGATGCTTTTATCTGGAAATAGCCCATTTCAGCTAAGCCCAGAGAGGATTTCCCTTGTGGAAGATTGCTAGCAGAAAGCAGAGGCATCAATCCATGAGTGTCATTACCCTTCTGTTTACCATCCAACGTATGTTCTTGTGTAACATAAGCTAGCAAGAAGAGGGTTAAGGTTTGGTATGGCTGCAGTGCAGAGCGCCTTCCACAAGGGTGGAAGGGTTTTGATGAAGTAGTAAACAAATGTGGCATAGTACAAGTGGCTCATACATTCCAAACCCTCTGTGTACTCTTTTCATAGTCCTTCTCTGATTTAAACCTTATAGGACATGGACCGATACTCTACAGGGAGAAAAGCAGAGGCACAATGGAAAATGTTGTTATCATTATGTGCTCGGAATAGTGAGAAAATATGAAGAAAGAAGAGGAATAAGACCTAACATGAAGGAGTGTTAACCTTTGAAATATCCTGTGAGATACAAAGATCACAGCTGGGGAAATATCAGAGAAATGAAACAATGAAAAGAAACCTCCACCTGTTTCTAAGAGTTTATGTGGATCTTCCTCATGATCCTTTTTCTTTCTGCAAAATGATTCATAAGAGTGAAATCTGCTCGCCAGAATGATAATAAAGCATGGCATAAACCCACACAACACTGAAGTAAAAAAAGTAGAGAAAGGTCTCTGTGATTAACTATTGAAGAGCAAAAGTAGACTGGGAGTTATGAGACAACCACAGACTTCTTGCTTATGCTTTGACTATGTGAATAATTATGCACAAGATCCTTAAAAAGAGATGCTTACAGAGACTGCAAGATGAAGCTATGGCTTTTCCTATCAGCTAAGGCTCTCATCCTAGAAGAGGATACATCCAACTCTTCCTTGATGACTCCACGTTTACCTCAAAGAAAAGGGGAGCAGATCAATTATCACCTGGCAAAATACAATACACATGTTCCAAGGTTGAAGAAGTTTCTCCAAGTGACTGCAAGGAATGTTCCAATGCCACTGAAGTTAGCAAGTTCACCACACTCAGATTTAAACAAAAGAAAGAGCATTTCCAATCCAGTGCAATAGTGAATTGTGCAGCTCATTGTTGCAGGAGATGGTGGAAGGTGTTAAAAGACAAATTAAGTGTATTCAGAAGAAACTGCAAATAGTGATGTGCTATACAGCACAGCGGTTCAACAGCTATTTTCTCTTCAGAAAGTTCCTGAGATAGTGGCAGACAGAACCAGGTTCTGAAAGGCAACGTCATAGCTTTTTCTTTCTTGTACTTCTTTGCAGCAGAAAAACAACATATTAAATGGACCTATTCCAAGACCCATTATAAAAGGATATTTGTGCTCCCTTTTTCACGATAAATAGCACTTTAATTTCACAAGCCTGCCCATGGTAAACAAGATCTCGTTCATTTCCAGAGTGCAGCAGTGTCTTTCCCACAGATGTGAGAACTGGTTGGTCCTGGGGGCCAGGTGACTGCAGCTGGCTTTGCTCTGGCTACAAAAGTCTCTCATGGAAAGCTAGAAAGTTAGAAATCTTTCCTGTGCTTTAATTGTCTTTTAATGTGCACTTTATCATCTACTTCTGCCTATTGCTCCAGCAACCTGGGTCAGCTTGGAGCCACCCAGCATTGCTGAGGACGAAATCCCTGGAGCAAGGGCTAAGAATCCTCAGAATCAATGAGAGACATCGAGAGAAGGCACTTGTGGCTGTTTATAAAGTAACCTAAGCAACTAGATCATTGCTTGAAGTTGCATGAAGGTTGTCTTGTCCCTCAAGTAAGCATGTCTCAGTGCTTGCAGAGGAGTTTTGCATCATGCCTGGATACCCTGCTGTTCCCATCAGTTCACTGAAGGCTTTTAGCACTCTTCTACAGGAAAAGCTTGCTGTATTATCATCAGCCCAAATGCTCTCCAATGATTTCAAACAACCAACCTGCTCAGCAACCATTATGAACATCTTTAATGAAAACAGATGTTGCTTTATGTCAGCTCAGTGTTTATAATTTACCTCTCATTCCTGTGACTTGCCCTACCATATGTAGGTGTTGCTCTCTCTCTTCTGAACCAGGTGACCTTGCTGAACTCCTCTACCAGGTGGTAGGTGGTGTTACCTACCACATGGTGACCTTGCTTTGAGCAGGTGGTTGGACTAGGTGACATCCCGAGGTCCCTTCTAACCTGAGTTGTCCTCTGCATTATGTGATCCAGTGCTTGGATTCCTGCACACCAAAAAAAAATAGCGTTCCTCTCATAAAGTTGGGCTAACCTTATATGTCTGTAAAGGGAACATCTGCACCCGAGTTTTCCCTTTATATTCATAGACACAGGTGCTACTGAAGTACAATCAATCTGATTTATCTCCAGCAACCGCCTTCTGGATCACTCATTTCACCTTGACAGCTTTAAAGGGAGTCTATGTGACCACACTGGATCATAATTTGGACTGCTAAATCTCCAGGCAAAGTGGTGAGAGCAGGAGTTTTGACAAAGAGAGAAGGGTCTGTTGCCCACCAAATGCACACAACTGAACAAGCTTTTAAGAGAAATTTTACCTGCAAACAGATGTGAGGTTTGGTAAGTAAGCAGTTCCCTTCCACATGGTAAAAAAAAAGAACTGTATTGTCCCTCATCTAGACTTTTTAAGTATATCTGCCATAGAAGATAGCAGTAGAACTCAGAAGAAAAGGAGGAGGGCAGGAGATAAGCAGATGCGCTCGCAGCTTCATTTTATCTTATTCTCTCATCCTCAGAGTCACAGTCAGCAGATTCACCTCTCGATGGTGATGTCTATTGGCCAGAATGCCCAGTCTTGTCAAAATCAAAGGTCTTTGGTGTCCTGTCTTTCTCTCCTCTTTGGGTCCCCTGCAAGCCTAGTGGAGGCAGTTCCTTTCCTGGAGATCTCCCCAGTGGCAGATCTTGAGGACTGCTTGGAAAATATGGAACAAGATGCTGTTCCTGGGGTGAGACTTTCTTTTTTTTTCCAAAGTCTTTTTTTTTTCTTTCTTTTTCTGTGGAATTGGATGGAAAATTCCATCCAACTCAATCAGGGAAAAGTCCAAGAGAAAACCTCTCCTGTGGGGAAATGTCAAAGCATTTTACAGTGATCAGAAACGCTAAAGCAAAACATTTCACTCTTTCCAAAATTAATTCTTCTTTTAGGGAGGAGGAGACTTTCCATTTGGCAAAAAGTGATGGTTTGACTTTCCATCTCAATAAAGAATGAAAAAAAAAAATAGAAAAGAAAGGAAGATAGAAAGAAAGAAAGGAAGATTTCCCTTCAACTGGAAATACTATTTTTCACTCTGCTGCTCTTTCTCTGAATGATCTCTTTATTCTAATTTTCAGCCCAGTCCTTAATGCTGGGTAGTCCGTGTGGCCCTGATCCTGTAAGTGCTTGCACGTGTGAGCAGCTGAACTGAGCGGGATTGCCCCATGGGGCATTACATGCAAAACCATGGGGTTCTTCACTACAGTGACCTGGCACACAGGCACCCGTGCTGTGGCACTCAATGCGGTCACTTCAGGATAGGTAGTGGTGAAGGAACCAGCTGAGGCACCTGGTTGGTAGCACTCCACTCGCCTCCTCCACTCTGGTGATATTCCTGGTTCCAATTTGGCCAGACCCCATTTCTCTTGGACCTCCTCCCTTGCCTCAAGCTGCTGCATGGTCAGCTGAAAATGCCTGCCAAGCTCTTGGAGATGCATGTCATTTTTGGAGTGGGAACTTGCTTCAGGGGGCCTGTGCCCCCGTCCGAGGGGAAGAGGATTTATGTGCATGACTTCCATTAGCAAGTTGCATGTGTAAATCAGCCCCAGATTGACAGTGGTGCAGACCCCATGGATGTTTGCAGAAAGGTTCAAGCTCAACACTGTGTAAATGAAGAGTAGCTAGGGATCGTAGCAAACTGCAGCAATATATTCTGCATGATAATACCCCGTTGTTAAAAATAGGCATGGCGCATAAAGCGCTTGCTTAGAATTAATACAGATTTGTGAAACCCGGGGGGAGGATTAAATTTATTAAGTTAGCCAGTTAGTGCATGAAAAGGGGGCAAGGCTTTTGTTGATGTTGTTGTTTTGTTTTCTTTTGAAATCCTTAAAAAAACACATTAAATTCTAAAAGTCTGGGAAAAGTGCTTAAGAACTTTTTGAACAAATTTTCTGCCCTATTGGAAGAAATACATCTGGGCTGCCAGGTTTCAGCCTACTGTGAACTAAATGATGGATAAAGATCTCAGAAATGCAAGTAAAAATAGATTCTGAAGGTAACTTTTCATCTCTGGACCTATCGTAAGAATGCACTTAACAACATACTTGAAGAGAAGCCTACACTTAATGCTGTAGTAGGGGCAGATTAAGGCATATGCATAATTAAAATGCTCAAATCCTTTATTTTGCTGTATATTTCCTCCTTGTATATTGTATATATCCTCCTTTGACTTGCTGCAAGCAGACCCATCCCAGTGCCAATGTCTGCAGGCTTCCCTGGTGCTAATCATTACACACGCCGCACACCGAAACAATCCTGGGATCTGGACTGACCATAAATGAATTTTGCAATGCCTTGGCACTGACAAATAAAAGCACCAATATTTGTTAATATTGCTACTATATAACTTAGAGAATGTTTGCATATTGTTACAGACTAATACCTTATTTACAACATGATTGCTGAATGTTGCTTTAAAGCTAAATTTATGGGCCAAAGCAAAGTTGGTGAAATCAGTAGGAAACTCTGAGAAGAGTATGCATCGTGAAACATTAACTCTATTTTATTAGTGGCTTACATTTTTACTGCTGTGATGCTTGGCATTTTTGCATTAGCTTAATATTTTAAGAAATCCCTACTACCAGTAGTAAAGGAGCCATTTTTCTTCCTCCTCCTCCCTTGCTGTGACAATAAAAATGATTAGTGCGGACAAAATCCACAGAAAGTCTCCAAATGCAGAACCCTTTTCAGAGCTACACAAATATGCAATAATTGATTTTAACATCTGCAATAATTGATTCCATATGTGCCACTGTCAACTGTGATGCCTTGGTTAGCCTGATGCAGCCAAAACCTGGGCACTGGAATGAGCAGGCCACAAATTTATCATCTGGGCATTGTTTTTGTATATTTGCCAATATATCCATTGGGACCTAAAACGAGAGGCATGGTTCTACTTACACGTTCATTACTTTCTTCTTCTTAGAGAATTAGATTTAAGTGTTCTTCCTTAATTCCTAATTTTCTCATCATTGCTGAAGTTTAACTGTGATAGTGGTGTTACTCATGTAAAGACTTTATTTATTTATTTTTTCATTTATTTTTAAGAAAATAACAATTCGTGTTCCTTCTTGTATTCAGATAACTTCTGCAGCATATGCTAAAATTCACTCTCACTTCTGTATAATCCATAGACAAAGATTTGATTCCTATAGACTTCAATGACACTTAAACATATGCATATAGTAAATCAATCACAAATGATTAATCATTCGAGCACATCTATGTCTCCCGTAGCTCTGGATTTTTCTTCGAGAATTTAAGCAAAAATCAGTGACATTTTCATCTAGTCATGGTCTTCACTTCAGCCTTTTTCCTCTATTTAAATACTTTGAAACTCTGATGCCATCAGGAAAAGTAGTTGCCACAGAAATGAAATATCTTTTTTTATCATCTGAGCCACCCCCTCTCAGATATGGCACATCAAGTGTGTCATTTTTTCAAAGTGATCCTGGAGATGATGTGGATCTAGAATTCACCAGACATTGTACTATCAATCATGCTACTTCATTCAGCTAGCTAAATTGAAGCACATTACACACTAAATGCATTAAGATAATACCTCTAGATGAACAAATCCAGCATTAAGCCATTCTGCAAACCATCTCAATCTATCCTGTGCCCTTCTGAAAGTTCCACCTTCCAAAGGGGCACAGAGAAGGTGTGTGTTGAATCTGAAAAGTGGCCAAAAAAAAAACCCCAAAAAAGAAAGCCTGAACAGTTTATAGTGAGAACTCCTGTAATAAATATGATTCATAACAAAAATAACAGAGAAAGCAATAGATCTGCTTATTTCTCCCCTGCATTACTGGCAGATCTAGTTACATTATATACTTTTGGGCTCACATCCAGATTCCCAATGTTTAAGCATAGGAAAATGTGGGCTCATCTCAAGAAGAACCTTTGAGTTTGGGGGTCAGCCAGGGAGGGGCAAGTTGGTGCTGCACTCAGGGAGCCACAGCGCCGTGAGATTGACTATGGGGTAATGCTACCAAGTTATGCCATGGGATCTTGTCCTGCCCTTTCAAGGTGTCACAGATGCAGGGTGTTCCCCTAGGAAGAACCTCGGATTGGGTTTCCTTCCTTCTGCAGTGATGTCCCAACAACACATCTGGCTGGTTCAGTTTCGAAGGAGCTGGTGGTTGATTTCTCAGCTCTGGGAGCTTTACCTGCTTATGCTCAGTTCCTTGCAAGAAGTTGGAGCTTTCACTCTTTAGGAGGATTTAGTTACTTCAGACATATCAGGGTGAAAAGTTGGGCATGTGCAGTAGAGGGGATGGATGCTGAGTGTTAGGACTAGAAGAAATGGCACTGAGGAGAAAAACGATTTCCATTGTACAGCTTCTACTAAAAAAAAACACAAATTTGTTTGCTTTGCCCTTTTTGCGGGCTATTAAAAAAGCCCTTGAAAAGAAGTGCAGAGGTCAAGCAATTTCACTGGAGTCCAGATCTAGCACAGTCAACTCCACATGTTCAAAATAGTGCGCTAGCTCCAAAGCAAATAGAAGACAGACTCAGAAACGAGGCAAATAATAATAATAAATAAATAAATCCTGGATTCTTCTCATTTTCCTTCTAGTTTTTGACTCTCAGGATCCTTGCAAGCTTTTGTCTAGAGCTGTGAAACTTAGATGCTTTCATTCTTCAAATAGCATGGTTGCATGTAATGACATGTCTTAAAAGCCAGAACTTTAAAATATGCACTGAAATCTGTCAAGGAACCTGATAAAGTCAAAAACACCTGGAGTGCAGCAGCTCTCTAGCATTGCTTAGTCAGATGAATTATTATGTACCTATATTTAATCATGGATTATTTTTGTAGGTTAATAATGATTCTGTTCCAGGCACCCATGCCACGGCAGATGTCTACATACCCATATGTCCTTACTGCTGTCTCTTAGGTTGCCCTCAGACAAGCCACTTACTCTCTTCAGAGCCTTGGTTTCTCATTTGCATTACTACATTGAAATCTTACCCTCTGCAACACATGTGGCAGCACGTCATACATTACTTGGGCAATACAGTGTGAAAAAATAAGAAGGAAGGAATTTGAAAATGAGGTATTGCCTTGCAAGCATCTTTCATTTCAAAGCTGTTTGGGATTGTGTCCATCTCCGGGTTGAGATCTAGCAAAGCGAAGGAGCATGAAGTGTAGGAGGCTCGTGCTGGGACAGGGTGCCACGTGTGCTGTTAACGCACATTCAGCCAAGGAAGGACAGGTCCTTCTCCACCTTTGCTGTTGCTCTTGGCACTGAAGTTTCTCCTAAGAAAACTCCGGACAACACCTGCTTCCTTCCCAATCGCATGCAAGTGTCTTGGCGTGTGCCTTCCTGACACAATTTTGGAGCAGATGGCCAGAGAGACACATAGAGTTGTTTTCTTGGTAGTAGTGGAAGTTTCCTGTATCGTTTGGCACTCTCCTTTCCCAGCTGTCCTCTCACAATGGCAGCCTTCCACCTAGGTTTCATCTGACTGCATTGCTATTGGACTTGGACAAATCTTTCTACCTTAGGCTCAAAGTTAGTAAAGGAGCCTTAACAAGCTGGAGAGGCAGAAAAGTTGCAAATGATGGCAGAAATTTGGGGGAGCAGAACATGGGCAGCTCAAAGCCTCAGTGGTGGCTCAACTACTGCCTCTAGCTCTCACACCACTTGGGGTTCTTGTGCTGAGAGGTTTTCAGAGGACAGAGGTTCCTAGAGACATATGCCTTGCCATGTAGTTCAGGAGATAGGATACAAACTGTGCTGAATGCTTTTGAGATACATTGATCCTCAGGGGCAAACCATGAAATGCAATAGCTCCACAGAGGCATCATATTTGCTACCACCTTCCTTGTCTCTGCACCAGGTGTCTTTTCCAAAGCTGTGTTAGCTAGCATTTTAACCCTAGCTTGTGCCAACTAGTTGCAAGCTAATTGGCCAACTAGTTCAGCTGTTTCAGTCAGCAAGGAAAGGTGCAAGAAAGGGTCTGGCTACACCTTTTCCAAAGTTCTTCAGCCCTTAGAGCCCTCTCTTCCACTGAACTGGATTTTTCCCCCTACTTTTTATCTGCAGCAGCCAAACTCTGGGAAGTCCAGACTGGAGATGCCGAAGAAGAACCGAAGAACCCAGATCCTTGCAAGGATGGCATTATCCCAGCCAAATCAGGCGTCTACCATGCATTATTATTTTCCCCATCACTGTGACATGCAGGAACTCCAGTCGTGGGAGAGGAGTAGAAACAAAAATGATAGTTGAGGGCAAACAAGGCCAGGGGACAAAGACTCCTTCTGCATTAAAACTAGGAGTAAGGCAGGACCAGATCGTAGGGAAACTGTGAGAGTTTAGCAAGTTATAAAATGTTTGGCTTTACTTATTTTTTTATTTCCATGGAAATTTTGCCCTGCTGCATATTATGCAAATATTCATCCATCCCCTTTGTTCCAAGTACGTGCATTTGTGCTATAATCTTTTTAACTCTATGAAGGACAGCAATTTGCCAAGCAAGGGAGTCTGAAGGAACTGCATGATTCTTCCTAGACAAGGGTTCAAGGCTCAAAGTTTAAACTTATCCCCGGACTCTCCAATATTGAGCAGGTACTGAGCCATGTACCAAATGCAAAAAGAGATCTGCTTGTAAGAAAAAAACCGAAAATCTGGCAAACAAATTAAGTATCAATCAACTCCCATGAAATTTCCGCAGCAGCTATTATTGCAGAACAAGGCAAGAAGCAAACATGTCCATGAACGCGAGCGATGTTTGCCAGCTAGATAACGTGTTCCCATTTGAATAGAGAAATTCCTGCATATGTCATAAAGAATGACATGAGAAAACAACTACAACATAAAAGACTTCATAAGTCGGAAGACATTTGGACCAAAATAAGTTTAAGATGAGGCGTTCCTTTGAGCTGCTTCATGGGTTTTTTTATCTGTTACTAAATATTTTGTCATTGGGTAATTTTGGCTCTGTTCTCCATTATTGTCTGGTTGCTGTGTTTTCAGTTAAAGAGATTCGCCTGTGAATAGCCACAGAAAAGAGAATTGTACACCATTATGACTGCTAATGTCTCCTGACCTTAGCATAGCCAGCATATTCTTTAAGCTACACACACCCCCCAAAAAAGAAAAAAAAACCTCTTTTAAGTAGGAGCACAAATCTGTTTTCTTATGGACACCAGCTACAAGATTTTTTTTTCTTCTTTTTGCTTCCTCTCTCTCCTTCCTTTGAACATTACCCTTTTTCATCAATAAAAGGCAGAAGAAATATTATAAACCTGAGAAGTCTCAGCTTTCAATCCAAAATTTTCTAGCAACCACTCAGACATGTCCAGTATCTGAAACCTATTTCTTTTTTCAATTGGTGACATAATTTTCTCTTTTCACTTTTTAAAATTCATCATAAAAACCATCTTCAAACACCATTTCCAGGCCAAGACTAAACTCTTTTCCAGAGCCACAACTCCGTGGCCTTTGGTGGCCTTCCAAGATAAAGCCTGCTTGAGTTTATCTTCCAAAATGTTTTTCTGCTGATTCCTCTTGTTCATGACATCATTTCGGAGAGAGGTGCTATTTTTCCTGTGCTGCTCACTGGATTTCCCAACTACTTCAGTAACAACAATTACTTTTTTTTGGCAGCTGAAAGTAGAAACTCTATATCAAAATCCAACCTAATTCTGTTGACCCTTTGGATTAGGACAACTGATGTTTTGCTTTTAGTGAAAAGCTAAAAATGAGTGCTTGCTTAAAGACCTACTGCTTACTGAAATAACTGGCCCAACTTCTCAGAGGACTAGTGTGACGTACTTTGACCACCTTCAAGATGAAGTTGAAAAAGCATGAAGGTGAAAAAACATTCAGTATTAGCTGGAATTCCAAAAATACAATGCTGAAAAACACCAGTTACAAAGGGATCATTCCTCCTTAATAAACTGTGCTCGTGCTCATAAGAGAATGCCTAGACCCTGCCATGTGCTCCTTTAATTTTGAAAGCCAATTTTGATGTCTCGTTGCACAAAAAACTCCTTAGAAAGGAAAAATAAAATGAAAACCAAAAAAAGTTCCTGGAGAATCACTAAAACTGATAGTCCGAGAATAATGCATAGGTGGACTTCCAAAAGAGTCATCCTCAGTCTTGAACACTTGCAAGGAAGGTTGCTGTGCCATAGTAAGATTGGAAAGCAGGCCAATCTGCACTGGCTCTGCTGTCAAACATCAAGCTTGCACAGATGGAGCTGCACCGCTACACAAAGGAGCCTGTTCCTTTACCTCCCAAAGCCAAAATATACCATATGTATAAACTGTGAAAATCTGTATTGTATTTGTGCAAAATTACGCAATATCGGGAGCCTAGATCTTAAGTCAAACGCTTTCCTAATTTCCTTTTTTATTACCGTTGTCATAACTGTAAAATAATACAACCTTCCAGTGACGACTACTGCAGGCACCAGCCGCTGGCGTTATGGGGGTTGGGGGTGATGCTTTCCAGGAGGGGCTCTCAGCCATCATCACAAAGAGCTCCTGCTCCCACCATGAACTTCCACTATTGCCTTTGACTGGAGTGCACCGAGATCTGCTATTTCAGGGAGGCAAAATTCACCATCCTCAAATATCTACTCCCATATCTTAGACATGGGTGAGAGGTCTCCAATGGTCTCATCTCCACTGGTAGAACCTGGCACCTTTCCATCCACTTCAGCAGGAGATTGTCAGTTTACACCATCTGAAGGAGGGATGCGGCAAAGTGACCCATCATTAAATCACATTGTTAAGTACAGAGCTCCGATCACTGAGGGCCAAACTAAATGAAACTGCTGTCTGGCTTTTACACAAAACCGCACAAGCTCCAGAAAATCAATTTTCTGGGTTTTGGGTAATTTTCCACAGGACAGAAGACAGAATCTTTATTCAATTTGGCCTTTCAAGAAAGGTTAGGGACTCAACAAGAAAGAATTCAGTTGACCTGAAAAAAAAAAGCAGTGAGACCCAACTTGGATTTCTCTAATAGATTTTAGATATTTTAAAAAATTCTGAATCAAGAAGATATCCATTCTTCTCCCTTACACTTACTAACTTACACTCTTGACAAACAGAATTAAGTCCTACTTTGTTTGTCATGAAGTTACTGAACATTTCTGGAGACTCTGAGCATTTCAACCTGTGACCAGATGAAGCAGGAGCACATCTGAGGAGACAAGCCTATGACTTGATAGAGATCTGCTCCATATAGTCCCAAGCCTCTGGAGGAGGGATGGGAGAGTTCTGCAGATTTAAATAGACTCAGAGGAGCGCTGCCCTTTGGACTTCCCTGGAGCTATGCTGTTGATTTACTTCGGCACAGGACCTGGACTCAGACATGGTAACCGCAAAGCACAGAAAAATGCTTTCTGCCCATTTTCTCTGCTGCAGAGTGCCAGCAACCAGTTAGGAAACCGAGCAAATGCCAGAATGTGTGTTAAAGCAGCTTTGGTTTAAGACAAAACGTGGCGTGTTTACTCAATTCAGTCTAATACCTGGGACTTTTAAAAGCCTAGGAAAACTTAAAAAAAAAACACCAAAAATATAGAAACAAATAAAGTGATCATCTGATTTGCTAGAAATTTGAGGCTGCTTTGACATTTGGCATAAATCAGCACATTCTGCCCAAGATCAGTAGAGAAACTGGCCATTAAGTTGTTTTCTTTTGCTTTTCTTTCTTTCTTGTTTTTTTTTTTCTTTTGCTAGCAATAACTAAACTGCCTGCAATGAAAGAAAAGTCCAAAGCTCTGTCTCATGAGGGAAGCTTCTTCTGAGCTGCACTTCATTGCAAACCACAAATAATGCATAGAAACACCCAAAAATGGAATCTCCCTTCCCAGGACTCCATGGATAGTAGTGGTGCAACCTGGCATCTCATATGCAAGAGGCTTAGCAGGAAAAAAACAATGCTTCTTTCTCAGAAAAATCCTGCTGGATCAAGCACAATGATGCTTTGGCTGCGTGCGAGCAAGGATGGGAGTCTATAGCACCCATGTGGACCATAGCTTACCAACATCCTATGCTATGTCAGAAGTTTCCTGTAAAAAGTAAATCCCTCTTTACTAGGCTGCATAGATGAAAAAAAAAAGAAAAAAGAAAAAAAAAAGAAAATGAAAATAAAGAAAAAGAAAAAGAAAAAGTAAAAAAGAAAAAAAAACCCTTCATTCTCCTCAGACTACATTTTCCAGGTGAAATGAAGTTCTTTCTCTCTTCAGCTTTGCCCTGGGATAAACAGAGTTTTTCCTTTATCTCTTCTTGACCTTCAAAGGAGATGTAGAAATGGTCCCTGTTTAATAGAAGACCAAGGTCCAGCGGCTCTATGCTCTCAATGCCAGGATATTATTCAAAGATTTTAGTCGTATTGAACAAGAGGAGGATAAGCATGCTGATGACACTAAGTTCATCCTGAATTTTTGAGCTCTCTGCAGTGCATGGAAGGATGTCTTTGCCTGGTTTTGCACTCGATGGTGCAGTGCAACCAGGTCGCGCCTTGTGATGCAGGGCAGGCACTGCACAAGATGCTGTTGGAGCTGCAGCTGCTCTGCAACACTGCCATCTGCTGCAGAAAGGTGAAGAAATCCCTCGCATGGTCCCAGCTACATCCAGACCTGGCACGGCCAAAGTGCTGCTGTTCCATGGCAAAGAGGCAGCGAGCAGCTTCCTCTAGCTGCAGCACCCATGTCCCAACCACCCAGCTGCGGGAATATGGGGCCCTCTGCTCTCCCCCAGAGGCCCAGTGAGCTCAGGGCCATGCAAAGGGATGATGCTCGCGTGCAAGCAAGTCTGAGCAGAGGCAATGAGAAGACAGATAGGCAGATATGTGCTCACACCTCACCTGTGCTCAGTTCTACCGTAGCATCTGCTGCTGGGATGGTATAGACATATGGGGGCATAAGCGCTCCTATACTCCCCAGGATAAATACATTAAACTCCCCAGGATAAATACATTAAACTCTTCAAGCAAAGAAGAGAGCTTTACTGGAAATGTGCCTTATTTTGCTTGACCCAACTGACTGCCTGGCTTGTGCTTATTTATTCAAATCTATACAGGACCCCAACACCCAAACTTTGGCTGAAAGAGGCATAAGTCCCAGCTAAGTTGCAACTTGCAATGAGTTTAAGAGTTTACACACTACCATTACATTAAATCAGACTGATTTTCAGATCAGCTGAAAGAAATTATTGAATGTCTGGACACATAAATCCAAAGGGTTCAAAGATAAAATTGACCAAAACAGCTTTGCCACAAGTCTTAAAAACCATGGATAGGTTCAGTAATTGTTCATATCCTAGATTTTTTTAATTTGCCTTTTAGTCACTGAGTCTTTCACACTCACATCTCCAAACTTTCCTCCACTGCAATCGCAGCTGGACAAATTTGATAAAAAATCTGAATTTTCACATGAGGATTTATCTGTGCACCAGGATTGCAGATGCAAAGTGCTCCAGAATGACACCATATATTGTAAAGAATGCAGCAGACTCCCATTTGGCTGTGCTGATCATGCAATCCCAGGCAATCTCCCTAAAGAGATGTGGACACATCACACCAGCCAAACCCCCACACCAAAAATCAGTGCAAATAATTTTTAAAAAGTCTAAAATGTAAGACATAATATTCCAACAATATAAGAAGACCATTTTTAGAATGCAGCAATTTTAATATTCAAATAATATTTTCATATCCTTGTTAGCCATATGATCAAACTCCCTTTGCAGAAGACTTTTATCTACCTGGATATGAAGCTGCTGCCTCTGCTCCAGTACATGAACAAATGAACAAACGAGCAAACAAATCCATCCATCCATCCATCCATTCATCCATCCATCTATTTATTGACTCAGTGTTGTCAAGATCAGCTTTCTGACCTGTGTATGGGCTTGCCTGAACTCAAGAGTAGAAAACCACCCAGAGATGAGTCATGTTTTAGCATTCAGCTTACAAGCAGCTTGGCCTCTCATATCTAAAGACTAAAAAGATATGATTATTATCCCAAAAGAAGTACCTGGCCTCCTTGGACACTAGGCATCTGCCTTGGGAATGGGTTACCTGGTGCCATCTTGGGGCTTGCACCCTGTGAGCCCTATCAATGTGCTTGTGTATTGGATGCTCAGACCCTCCTGGTCCTCCTGCACCTTCTGACTTTGCTGAATAGGAACGAGTAAGACTAAGTAAATGCATATAATACAAATAGTGCAGTCTTTCCTGATTTAGAGAAAGTTAGAGCTTTTGGCTGTCTTGAAAGCAAGTGGGAAAATTGTCCCTCTCTTCCCTGTCCAGCAGATGAAAGACTAACCACATGTGAAGGCATTGTTTATGCACATGTCCAAAACCAGAAGGAAACATTGGGAAATGTAGGGAATGGGAGAAGGGTTTTCCAGAATTGGAGCAACTTACACAAAGAAATGGTATCAGGCTTCCCAGAGAGGCCTGAAATACTTTTTCAGCACACTCCTAGTTTGCATAGGATAAATTCTGAATTTTAAGTTATAAAATTTCCTTTGTTCATAGGTAATATTAAAGCTTAAATCCCAGGAATGACCTTTCACCAAATTAATAACGGTTAAGGTTGAAATAGCATAAATATAAGAATAGTAATCATGTATCTGAAGGAAAGATTTTTAATTTTTTTTTGCATTAAACATGTTTTAATATTGAAATGTAGTAACTTGACATTTTTATCTTGCTATTGGCATGTGTCAATATTGCACCTCTGCTTGTCAGACACCATAACATTAATAAAAGACATAATATGGTGAGGTCAATTGCTCGAGAAAAAGAAGGGGAGTAGAGATATGTATATATACATACTCGCATGCATTCTATTTATAAAACTAGGCACTTGACTAAAAATCAAATCATTCTGTCTGAAAACAGATATGCTGGATAAAACTTTAGAATTTTGTCTTCTCAATTATCTAAAGGAAATCTTTAGTGAGACCTGATAGTCCCAGAAAAAAAGCACTTTATTACCTAAGATAGATGCATTGATAGAAATAAGTTGATAATAGAGACTTCTATACTTGAAGAGTGAATACATAAAAGTTAACCAAACGACATTTCAATGTGAATACAGAGTGCAAAATGTGTCACTGTTTTGAAAAAGCCTTGTATTTGAAGAAGTTGATATGGCCTTTAAAAACAAATGGAAATGAAAATTTCCCAAGTTTGTGCCTCCTTTTCTGCTCTATTTTTTTCCCCTCCTGATAAGAAATAACATCATAGAAAACTTTTCTCCCCTCTGCAAACACATCAGCGTTCTGCATTGCGGTGACTTTTCTGCTTGCTGGTCTGCAGTGCGAAGAGGAAGAGCTGCCGGATGCCCAAGGACGGGATTTCAGAGCAGCAGGACGGAGCAGCTCTGCATGCTGCAAGCACCCCTCTGGTGAAGAGGAGCCTGTGAGCTCTGTGTTGCTCCAGCTCTCCGTAATTGGAAATGCCATGCAAAAAATAAAATATGTCAACAGTTCCCGCTGCCTGCCTCGCATCTCGAGAGGCTGGCGGATCATTACGCCGCAGCCCTGAGACTTAAAAGTGCTACGAGGCCAGCTGGCTTGGGGAGCTGCTCCGAGTGAAACCTGTCAGAGCGCGGGAGCCTATGCAACGTGAGCGCAGACGCTGCGCCCGAGGAGGAAATCAATTGCCTTTTCTTCAAAATAAAAGGAAGAGTTTTGCTCGGGGCAATGTGGAATATAAATGTGCAACTGTTTTGCATTAGCTGCAGCATTCTTCTTTTTACCACCCAATTTTCCCTTTTATTCTACGGCAAACGGTTGAGGTTCCCTGTTGCACGTTTGAGGGATCCAAACTGGAAATCATTAAAATATAGATTTCATTTATAGTGGACCTTCTGTGAGTGGAAGGAAAGATTGCCACAGCTTCCTGAGTATATGATTTAATGATGTGTTCTGCATTTTCTTAATTTTCCACATTTTAAAGGCCTCTGTTCTCTATTTGCTGGAGGAGGGCTCCTTCAGGAGGCACAGCAGGCAGATTTGCTAGAAACCTAAAATCCAGAATGCCGACAAAGAGAACAAACTTAGGTAGATGCAGGGAAAAGTGGAGGTGGTTTGTATCAGAGTCATTTATTTTCTCATAAATACACAAATTCTGTGAAACTCTCCTGAATCATGGAGGTCGGAAGAAGGTATCTCCTTCAGCATAGCCCAAGAAAGAAACTCTGGTGATAAGAAATGTTTAGGCCAGGTGGGCTGTAGCAGTGACTAAAGGGCCAGCTCAAATTCAGCAATTTTTTATCCAAATCTTCTGAGTTGGGCTCTGCATTATTTAGTCAAAACCTGTTTGAATCTTGAAAATTTCCCGTAGATACTCTGTGTATCAAACACCACCAGGCTCACAGGCAGTGGCAAGTGGCAGCAGCTGCAGTTTGCAAGCAGGGACACAAGTTGAACATACATGATCGTTCTCAGACTTCACTCTTCAAAAGAAACACGGACATACACTACGCATGCCCGTCATTAAGATGAAAGGTTAGAAATATGGTTAGATTCTCATTTGAATTTGAGCTGAAAGCTTTTATTTACGTATTTATTTTCCCGTTTGAAAACAAACAGTTGAAAAATACAGAGGGAGAAAGAAAAAGTCCTATCGTTTAAAAGTATATATATAATCCAGGAATGAGCTGTGCAGAATGTGTGTCTGTTCTGTATAACTTAAATTTATACGCATGGCAGAATGAAATCATCACTTAAAATAAAGTCAAATGTCCATTTTTCAGATTTAATTAAGACATCATTTTGATGGAGCCTGCGCTAACATAAACAAGCCAAGAAAGGCAATATGAAGAATGAGCTGAATGTAAAACCTGGAGCTCGTTTGTTGCATGACTGCAGCTGAACAGCGCAAGTGTCTTACACTGAGTTACAAGTGTTTTCTGCTGTGGTTAAATGTAGGAAAGGTAAATATAAAAAACTATTTCTAAAAATAACACTCAGAGTGAACTCTGGGAGCCTTGCTCCTGCGCTTTTATCTCCCGGCTTTGGAGGACTTTGCTCTGGATATAAAGCATCCTTGAAGGCAAGCAGGTTGTAGCACCCAGGTTGTGTACATGGGCAGGAAAGCTCTGGGAAGCAAGGACACTCATTTCAGTCACACTGCAAAAGACCTAAAATATGTTTATTTGGATTATCAAAGCCTCTCTCTGTGGAAGCACCAAGTCCTGGGTGATGAAGAAGAATGGTGGATTTCATACAAACATCCAGTTCCTGCCTCTTTCCACATAGGTTTTGTCCATGCAGTTCTCCCACCTCTCATGTCTGTGTACATGGGAAGCCCAGTGATGAGGAAGATTTCCCCTCTTCCTCTGGCTCCATGAAACATCTCAGAATGACACCTAAGCCATTGGGACTTCATTGGTTTTATCTGTTCTTCCAGCTTGGCCCAGGATCAAACCTCCGTTCGATGCTGGGTCTGGCTCAGCTTCTCACAACTCAAAGATGTTGAAAAATAGGGTTAGATTCAAAATGAAGTCCAAAGAATAAACTGTCCTAAATGTGTTTCCTAGAGGAACATTCATTCATTTTCTTTGTCAAAGGGAAATGGGAGATGATGAAATCACAGCCTAAGGATACTTGTATATTTTTCAGGGTGCACCCTTTCGTGCAACGCAAGCTTGCTTTAAATTGTCACCAGGGACAACAATTTTTAAATCAGATTTTTTTTCCTTGAGTATTCAGTGGTAGATCAGGCCCTGAGCTAAACCAGGGCAGTTCTCTGAATTCTGATTCTTATAGGTCTGTTCTAATGGACAGCTAAAGAGTTGGCTCTAGGCATACAGCTCTAGACATAAAAGCCATCTTTAGTAACTACTGATTTGTTTATTAGCTTCATTTGCTGCTGGAGGTGCTTTAGGGCAGGAACTAAAGTGGTTCAAAGATGGCTTTGGTTCACTCGCATGGGTAGAGATGGAGAATAAAAATATTTAGGTGAAAGAATTCTGTGTAAATAGTATATGCCAAATCTTGCACAATCCAAACCTTCTACACTTTGCACCTTCTACACTTTGCACCAGCTTGAATTTCAGTTGGAAAAAAAATGAGGGAAGATGTTCAGAGCATGTCAGATTTAATCTCAAATCTGTTGAAAAGCAACTTTGTTTTGCCTAGTATTTTCAATGCAAGAATTTCCCCCTGGCTTTGCCCATCCTTGTTGCCTTCTTGATTCCTGGGCATCCTGTTTGGAGCGAGTGGGACAGGCAGGACACCTTTGCAGGAGGTGTTAGGGCAGGCTTTTGCTCCTGGTGGCTGGAAATGATTTGTGACAACTCTGATTACACGTGGCTACCATACACTTAAGCCATTTCCGAAATACGAAAATTACTGCCAGGCTTGGGACCATTTCCTTCATTTTCAGAGATGGCTGTCATAAATAACCCGGGCCTTATGCAATGCAATTCACAGCTCCACTACCAAGAGTACGCTGCAAGACTGCTAGGTGAGTCCCTTTGCTGGTAAACATATGCAGCAAAGCAGGAAAACAGGATCCTGTATTTGTTTCCCTTCTTTTGCTGTAGTTATCTTCTTTGCCAATGCCGACTCTTTCATCAAGAATTTGGCTTTCCACTAGTTCCCCACTCTCCTGACACGCTGGCATTGATCTTCTGCAGCAACTTCACACCTTCCTTCCCAACCTACTGGTGACTTTCCCACTGTCAGGGGGAGCATCCTAGAGAGATGCTCCTTCCTAGGCAAGTCAAGTAGCTCCAAGGACCCTGAAGTCTTTGCACTTACTAGCTCCAATATCTCCCTTCTTTGCAGGAAAATCAGCTAAAGTGTGCAGGAACATGTGCATTCATGTTTGAATTCAAATAGATTTATTTGATTTACACTAAGGATGAATGTGGTCCAAACAGCCTGCTCTGTAGCCCAAGCTCCAAACCCAGTTTCAAGGATGATGGAAGAGGTTCCTACGCTGGGCATAAGCAACTCCTAGTCTCACCTGGGACAGAGAGCACAAAGAAATGAAAAAATATCTCCAGAAGCTTGAAGAGTAAAAAGAGTTGCATATGGAATTGCTGCAGTCTTTAGACAGCTCTGACCTGCAGTTTCTGGTTGCATCAGGATGGTATTTCATCAACCTGATTTGTTCACTTGTGAAGCTCTATCATCTGGCTAGGGAAAAAAGAAAAAAAGAAAAACAACATAAAAACAACCCAAAACATGCTGCTTTCCTCTTCTGGTGTGAAAGAATAGGATGGGACTGTGTTGTCTAAAATCTTCCTAAAATGTACATAGGAAAGAGGACTACTGAACTGTTTAGGGATGACTAGTAATAAACCACCCACTGAGCAAGATAATGACTCACTGCTGAAGATGAAGCCTGATGATGAAGCAGCCAAGCAGGAACCTACCCTGAAGAGAGCTGGTACCCAGTGAGATATGGCCCGGGTACGGCTCTATGGGATGGGACATGGGGAGTTGAGGCAACATCTCCTAGAACTTGTATATAAAAGCCCTGGGGCAAGGTGGTGGCATCTGCTCAGTGTGATCTCTGCCTCTCTTACACCGTGCCTCCCACATGTTCCACCACGAGGCTGATGCTGATGTTATTCAATAATTTTCAAAAGGGACCATTTGGATTCCAGTGATTTTCACTTTTTACAGTTGTAAGGTGAAAAGTGAATGTTTTCTTTTTTCACAGATGTAAGGTAAGGTAATGATAAAATTCTGAGCTTGGAGATGCTCTACACTGATAAAAGCAAAGCTGTTTGAATGAGCTAGGCA
This sequence comes from Nothura maculosa, assembly GCA_032353885.1. Taxonomy (NCBI): domain Eukaryota; kingdom Metazoa; phylum Chordata; class Aves; order Tinamiformes; family Tinamidae; genus Nothura; species Nothura maculosa. The sequence continues at coordinate 517,849 of JAUBOD010000883.1, forward strand.
AACTGTGCATAAAAAATTGGGAAGCATGAGCTATTTCCAGCTTTTTATCCAATTCAGGACAGCAACAACTTTTTTTGATATTTAGATGTTCCTTGCACAATGGAAAAATACATTTCCTGCCTTGCATAAGTAAGATGCAAATAAGTGGCTGATATGTCCAAAGGGTTGAGATGTGGTGCTCAGATTGGTGCATCCACCATGCCACCTATAATGTCACCATGCATCTTCATCTGCATAGCACAGAGTCATGCTTTTTCTTGGTGTTCCTCATCTCCCTGGGACTTACATTACATTCTGCTGAAGTGCAAGCACAGTAGCTTGTATGACCCTTCCCTTTAGGCATGGGAAGCCATGCAGAAATGGCAAAAACATTCTTTTCCCTTACAAACATGTGTTCCTATTTAGCAAAATCCTGCAGAAGCTAAGCAGGCAGCAGCGCAGGCTGTGCAGAGTCTGGACAGGTAGTGGGAGGCTGTCATGTAAAGAACCACCTCTCTCCTCACCACTAAATAATAAAAAAAAGACTGCAATAAAACTAACAGCAACTTATTTTATGTAGTGTGAACCAATAAACCAGTGTCATTAGCTTATTCAAGTTACTTCTGCTATGGAAGCTAATGGAGTGCAATTAGAATATAGGCTTTTTCCTCCCCCTATCCAGTCCTCATGTGTCATTTTAATGCAACTGAAATTTATGCAGATGCTGGACAAACTTTGTCCTCAATTATGGAGGAATTGAAAATTAATTGATTGGAAACTGGACATGCACAGAAACAACAGTGCTGATCCGAAGCTCACTGGGAGTAAAAAGAAATCCCAGTGGATCCCTCTGGCCCCGTTATGAAACAGAATCAGAATCAGAATGATAGAGACACATCAGCATACATACACATCCTGCCATGTCATACCCCAGTTCGATCTGGGGGCTAAATACATTCAATTACTTCAACACCAAGAGAGACCTTTCTGTCCTTCCCAATGGGCAGAAGCTGGAGCATCCGTCAGGTTCTGGAGGCTGGAGCATGTCTGTGGTTCATAGTGCATGGGCCATTTCAGACTTGGTCAGGTATCCAGTCTGACCTGATCTCTGACAATAGCCTCCTGCAAAGTATTTTCAAGGAGTCCTCTGTGACCAGCTATGGAAAGAATTCCCTACAGAGACAAGTGCCTTATGGATTCCCATCAGTTCTCTACTGACTTATGCCTGGAGGCAATGGAGAGCAATAAATCCCTGAAAATAGATACCTTTGCAAACCTTATTCCGCAACACAGGTGCCCTAGCAGCCTGGTTATCGCACTTGCAATGCAAGTTTGTTTGCACTTGCACTTGCAATGCAAATTTTTATGCACTTGCAATGCAAGTATTCTATGTACTTGCAATGCAAGTATTGCATTTGCAATGGAATACAAAGTCCTGAATGGCAGCAAAACCTCGTGGCAGGAAACTGCACATTATGCTGCAGAAGCGGAGGTCTGCGGTGGGAAGGAGAAGAAAGACGTGGGGTGTCCGATGTGCTAAGGACGTCCCGCCGCAACTGCAAACGAACCCCATTCCTGGGCAGAGTGGCTTTCATCAAGTTCCCTCACTTGTCTGCGTTTATTTTTCAGCACATCTCTAACAGCAAACATTTTGTAGGAAATGATATGGACACTGGTGTGTTTCATATTAATGGTCATGTTCAGAGCAGAAAAAATCAGAACTGATCTAAAAGAGTTGGTCTAAATAACAAATATTAACTGGCATTATAAATCTAAGAGGAACAACAGCACCTTATCACCTTTTTTTTTGTATTTTTGCCCACAGTTCTGGTTCTGTTGTCATCCACCATCATATTTTTCCCTCCCATGTATTTTTCCAGAGTAAAAACCCTGCTTTTTTAAGTCCTACCTAGAAAATTTTTGGTTACATCATTTGCACAAATATGTTGTTGTTAACACTGAAAAACCTCTTTGCTTGCAGTTGTATATTTTATTTGGCTAAAGACGTGCTCATGTCTAATACATCACATGTCCTCTGGTGATACTATTTAAGCTAGAAATTCCAAAACTCACAAATACCGAATAGCCAAATGTTCCAAAGCTGTACTTGCACACTAAACATGTAATATATCTCCTCCTTCTCCAAACAGAAATAGATTTCTTTCTGATTTGTTTGATAAATTTGACCCAAGATTTCCATTTGGAGTTATTGGAGTTCCTACTGTTTTTCTGTGTGTTGGTGGGCCAAGCCCTAATCACCCAAATCTCCCAAGGAGGCCATAAATTACAGCCATGAGATGGTGCTTTGTATTCCTCCTGCTCTGGGATAAGGCGAGCTCGCAGCAGCCTATTTTGACAGGCATGAATTTAATTCATTGTTTTATGACAGATGGGAAAAGCGTACATGCTCCTAGCGGAGATTTACGATCATTTGGGTCTGGAGGATTCCATAATTTGCAAGTAATGTGAAAACAGATGGATAGACAGACACCAAAGCGTAGGCTGACCTGTATATTCTCACCACCGCTTGCAAATGGGATCCATATGCCGGCAAGCTGCTCATGGAGAGATCTTCATTAGCATGGGCTTCCAGCTTGTGAAGCGCACAGCCCACTTGGTGTTTCAGGAGCAAGGAAGGGAGAAGCCGCATCTCTGGAAACCTCTAACACTGCTGGTTTTGGTGCAAATACAAGTGCGTATCACCCGCAGTTTGGATTAGCTACTCATGTGGCAGCAATATTAAGAATAACCACCTTTTCATTGCTAAACTGCCTCCTTCATGGCAACTTCAGTAGCTTAAGCTTTATCCAGACGATTGAAGCCTTTTATCTCCACAGATGTAACAAATATCCAAGTTTATTCAGATAAATGTATCCTCTCTTGTGGTTTACATTTTTACTATATATTGAGCAATATCTTTTTCCAGGAATAATTCAGCTATAAAATACTGTTTTATGCTTTTCACTGACAAAAGAAACAGGAGTGACTATGAAAAGCATTTACAACCCTCTACATTGGATGCTTACATTTATCTGCTGATGGGAGAAAGAGGAAGATACTTTTGGGTTGTGAATACTACTGATACTTCAACATTTGTATTATTTTAACCATTTAAAGACTGCAAAGAGCATAGCAAATATCTAACAAAGTCTTTTGAATAAATTACACGAGAAGACCTCCCAGGCTGCATATATGACTCTGACTTTTCGTATTAGGAATCAATATCAGGAATTGTGATGCCCATGTAGCCTATATTTGTTTTGCTTTTTGTTTGACACGAAGTACCTTCCCCTCTGTAATTGAGGTAGTGGACAGAAAAGCCGGTGATAGCCTTAGTTACCAATGACACACATGACCCACTGTATATGCAGTAGCTGAACACAGAAAATATATGCTGCCCACAGCCCAAAATTCTGAAAACTAGTGCTTGGACATGAGAGCAAAATCTAAAATTATCCTTTGGGTAGGCTGGAAATTCTGAAGTTTGGAAATATTGAAACATTCTGTGTCAATAACGTTAAGTTATTTGGGGAAGGTAAAATTATTGCAGTGAGGCAGTGAGATTTATTCACATCTAAGTATTTTAGAATTTAAAATAGTAAATGGGTACATATAAATGAGAAAAAAATAGAGAAAAAAAGCCCACTGAAAACCTTTTCAGGGTGAGCTTCTTCCCATGAGGCAACTGTTTGTAAGAACCTGCTTTTGTTGTTAGAAAAGTGTGATTGGTCTTGTGTTTTTGGGGATGGAGTGGGATGAATGCTGGAAAAGTTCAACAGAGGTCCTTAGCAGCTGCCGTGGCTCTTCTTGGAGATCTGCACAGCTCTTTCAGCCATCCACATGATGCTCATTTGATGGAAGCCTCAACTATCATAGCTCTCCAGCATCCTTCATACCTCCCCTGGTCCCATGAGAGCACCAGTAGGTAACAAAAGGACCTTGCACAACCAAACTTTGCTTGCAATTCAGAATTCCTGCTGACATCCTGTACAATGCCACATGAAGAACCACATCCACACCATCTTCCAAAAACAGTGGATTAGCACAGCGATGACAGTGACCACTTATTCCTTGTTTCCTACCTCACTGAAAGTCAGGCACTCCCAGTTAAACCACTGAGCTCAGTAGGTCTCAAAAATACAGCACTTGCTCATGCAATTAAACTGTGGAGCTTCCAGCATGGGAAGTTGTGGAGGCCAAGAAGGGCCTGGGAAAGGAGTGGGTAAATTCAAGAACAAATTTTTCAACTGACTTCAAACATAACCACCCAGCTCAGGAAACCTCTTTTCACTCTACCTATTACTGGCAACTAGGATGTACCACAAAGAGGTTCAAACTGAATTTACTCCAATACCTCTTCCATGAACTCAGCTGCTGGCAGAGGCACGGCACAGGTATGTAAACCTTTGGTCTACTCCAGCTTCTGTTCTTCTGTCATTTAAAATGGGTTATATCATGGACAACTTACCCAAACACTCAGTGGCACTTGCTTGCCCCATGACATGCCCTCTCCCAATACAAGTGCTCCCTGAAAAAGCCATATTCCCACCTGCAGCTGGCCTTGACTCTACACAGAAAAAGTCAGGGTTTCTTCCCTAGGATCAAAGAGAGCAGACCCAAGCTAATATAGCCAGACTGATGGTCAGGTTGTTAACAAGTCCCCAGGATGTATGTGCTACACATACATCCCCACAATAAGCTTGCATATAACGAACTGGATGTTGGAAATATTAGGTATTACCAGAGATTTTGTGATTTAGATGACTGGACACTCTCTCTCTTGCAGATCTGCAGTCATGCAGGGCTTAGCTGAGGCCTTAATCAATGCCACAAGTATTGTATATGCATAGAATCATAGAATCATAGAATGCTTAGGGTTGGAAGGGACCTCAGAGGTCATCTAGTCCAACCCCCCTGCACAC
>JAUBOD010000883.1:522849-573649 GCA_032353885.1 Nothura maculosa
AAAGTTGGCCCTCCTGAAGTCCAGGGTGGCAAGGCTACTCACTGCCCCGCCTACTCCTCGTTGGATCCTGAACTCCACCAGCTCGTGATCACTACAGCCAAGGCTTCCCCCCACCTTCACATCTCTAATTAGGCCCTCTCTGTTTGTTAGCACAAGGTCCAGCAGCCCACCTCTCCTCGTCGGTTCCTCCACAACCTGCGTCAAAAAGTTGTCATCGACGCACTGCAGAAACCTCCAGGACCGTTTGTGCCTCGCTGTGCTAATTGTGCATTGTAGTGATAGGGGTAATATCAGAGCAAGCCATGCTTTGAATGGCCAAAATACCTTTGCTTTCTAATGGCTTTTAAGGGAGGCCAGAAACACTAAAGGTCATCAGAAAAGAGAACTCCAAGAGCCTTCCTCCGCACAGGGATACAGACTTGGCACCTCACCTACCACCTTATGGGCATGCCTTGGGAAGGCAGCAGCTGCAAGATGACAAGTTGCAGGGAGTATGAAATTCCAGTTCATTTTGTTGAGGAAAAGGGACAAAAGGATTTCCTAAATGATGGCTGTTCTGCTGTTCATACTGCAGAAGCATTGTCGTCAATGTGTGCTCTGATGGTGCCCCCAAGGTTCATGTGTGAATCCCTATTTTGAAGAAGAGGTTCTCATTCTCAGTACTTGGTGGAATTGAGCTACAAAGAATTTTTTTTTTGGTAGACTAATTAGGCTAAAATAAATCTTCTAAAGTAGCATTAGGATAATTTCTCTCTCCTTGTACGCTTCAGGCACAGTATAGTGTCTTGATGCAAGGATCTCCCAGGGATGTCACTCAACTTCACATCTGCCATCTACTGAACTCTCCCCTGCTTTTGGGACACCAGTGGTTTTCCCACAATTGAACAGACTGTGTTCAGTAATTTAAACATAAGTTATATTTGGAAGAAAAGGTTGACAGTAGTGGGAGTCGCATTCTCCTCACATCTACCCATAATTCCAGATCTGTTGGTTGCTTCTGCTAAACTCATCAACAGTAAAACAAACATCAGACTGACATTAACAATATTGTTACAGTTTGGGCCCGACAGCTTACTGAGATGAATGGGTCACCTCACACGTCCTCCATTCTGGCCATGGGCCTAGCCCGGAGCATGATGAGACCAATGGGTAGCTCTGGTAGCTGTGTGTGGAAGTAGGAAAATTGGTGGATTCTGAATTAAATAGGAAGGTGGTTCCTAGTGAATCCTACCCACACAACCCGGTAGGTTCAGGACAGTGGGGTTATATAGGGGTTTTGGTATACCAGCCTGATCCTGCACAGAACAGGGCCAGCACACCAGTCCCTCTGCTGTGCAGTGTCACATCTGACAGCCCACTCTGGTTTGCAATTTAAAGGTTTTCTTTGCAACTAAGGAAGTGGTGCATTTAAAATCACTTGCTTAAATTAAGCAGAAACAAACACCATCACCAGACCCTTGATCTTGCGGCATATTGCTTTGACAGTTTCTTACTCTGAATTATCGAGGTTTGAAGTGTAAGGTTCAAGACTTACATAACAACGCAACTCCAAGAGCTCAGACTTCAAAATAACTTTTTTTTCCACAAGCGTTATGAGAATTTTACATCATTAAGCAGGTGTTTTGACCCTTCAGTAACTGCTTCTGAAAGCACTGCTTCAGTAATGCTGAAAATTCAACCAGATAGGAACGGTCTTTGGAAGTAAAACAAACAGACAAAAAAGATCTGAAAACCAGTCGTCATTGAAAAGCTGCAATCAGCAGAACTAAGATACACCAACAGCAATTAACATCACTAGATACAATATGGAGAAAATGAACTAATGGTTAGTTTAGAAGTCCTAGAATTCTCACTTACCAACCAGATTTTCCCTGCTTAATACATGGGAGAGAAATGTAAAGTCCTATATATTTCCATAGGCATTTGGCAATCAGATTCTGTTTTCATTTATGTATGAGACTAAAAAAATTGATATCATACTACATAAATTCATGTTATTTCTACATCAAAGGAAACAGCTTAAAACAGCAAATACAAGGATATTCTGAGTTCTGGTGGAAATACTAGTCAACCAACCTTTTTTTTTGTGGCAAAACACTGCACTGCGGGTGAGATTTTACTGTTTTACCATATATATGCACACCCAGGCGTGCATGCGGCACCACATTTGTGCTAAAGAAAGAGGATTACAGCCTTATTTTTCAAGTCTCTGCCTTATGCTGACTTAAGCCAGGGTGCAGAGTTGGAATATTTCCTTTATGACAGGGAGGAGAAAAAAGGCAAAAAACTAAGTACAAGCAAGAAGACAATGAAATCCATGGGTTTGCCTTACTAGAGGACAAGGTATCTGACCTGCTGGACCACTTGTAATGTGGGTGCTGGAGGGTCTGCATTCAGCTGCAGAAAGTGTCCTACATCAGAAAGAGGTTAAGAGGTGTCATAAACATTCCTGTTAAATACTTGTTAAGGACAGGAATCTGAAAGGCTCTGATGAGAAGGGCTTATTTGAGCAGACCAGCATGGATATTTCTGATCACACATGAAGGCGAATGTTAATAACGTGTGGTATTTATTTCACATGCCACTGAGCTCCTTACGGCTCGTCCATCAGGTATGCGATACTGCGCCAATGCAAAGCTTGAAGGTGTGTGAAAATATATCTGAGATAAACGAATAAACCTGGTAGCCACTTGTCAAAATTAAATTCTATTCTGCTTAGGATCAGTCCTTCAGTAACTATACAGCTGCAGCTCATCTGAAAAGGCGATTGCAAAACAGCGCTGTGCTCACCTGGCAGTGGATGTCTAGCACACCAAGACAAAGAATTTGTTTTATTTCCCTAAAATACCCAATTATTTTCATCATAAAATGAAAAAAAATATACGCTTGTTATATTTTTATTATTGGAATACTCAGGATAAAATGTATCCAGCTATCATTTAAAATAAGAGCTCCCCTCCTCTGAAAGTTGCTGAACGGCACGTACCGTAAATCCTACTGCAGCACATTAACTGCCCTGCAGACCGACCGGCTGCGTCGGGACACGCCCAAGCTCCCACCCTGGGTTACCCCAGCGTAAGTACCGGTATCAGAAGTAGCTGTCCTGCAAAAGCCATGTTGCAATCTCTTAAATTGGTCCTGAAGCACCAATAAAAAAAACCCAGCTTCTTCCTCTGAATAAAGCTGTCCTAAGTTTCTCTTGCTACTTGAAAAACTTGTCCTGTCTAGAAACAAGGCAAGAAATTTCAGCTTTTCTCATCTGAAATTTTCTATTTTTAAGAAGTTTTATTTATATTTCCCCCAAATTCTCACAATTAAAGAAATAAAAAAACCTTTAAGAAATACATTTTCTAAGCAGCCATGTTGTGAAGGTAAGTGCAATCTTTTTTAAAAGGGAACCTATAGGAAACTGTGCTTCATTTTTCTGCTATAAATCATTTTGTTTGCAACCAATCTATATTTTGTGAATTATGATCATCAGATGAAGAGCTGTCTAACCTGTCTAGCATTCGCCTGCACTATTTCTTTTTCCCCCATATGGGAGAGCACTTTGTCGTATTTATTTCATTATTATTAACTAGTAGCTGCCATTTGAAAAACAGTGATGGACTCATTCAAGAGCAGAGAAGCAGCACTTCTGCAAGAAGTTTTTGCCATGTCCTGGATAAAAACAAAAGCATCATCTTTCTACCAAAAGAAGGAAAAAAGAAAAAGACATGTTGGTTTTCGATCTGAGTCCAGGGTCCTACAAAACACTAATATATCACCCTTGCGGTGCTCAAGTTATTAGGCTGAACATTATGAGCCCAGATTTAGCAATATCTGTCTGCTCTTGGAAAGGAGAGGAAGGGCAAAGTCTCTTCTGGATGAAGGATTTCCATATATGAAGCACATCATATCTGGTCTCTGGAACATTTAGTTCCACATGTCTCCCAGGCTGAGAAAGCAGGTTGCTCGGTCGTGAGCAACCATCAAACCTTCTCCACTTGCAAAGCAAAAGGCATCCTTCTGAGGCCAGCAAATGCCAAAAGAAGGAAGCAGGAAATCAAGTCTCTTAACAAGATAAGTATTTCCTTAATTATCGTTATCTTGAAGTGCTTGGCTGTCACTAATTTGATATATATTTGAAAATAATCTGACTGCGCTGTTGGTCCTGTCCTCATGCCAATATGGAAGGTATACTTCCAGATTCAAATTTTCTCTTCCACTAGAGAAAACTGGGATTCAACATGTTATTGGAAGCACGCAGGAATGCTCTGTAGCAATCAAATTTGTCCAAGTGTCTGTAGTTTTGGTTTTCATGTTTTTCGGACCAGCCGACAGAGAAGTTTCCTCACACATCTGTAATTAAGGGAGTTTCAAGTTTTTGAAGCCTCCAGGATTTGGTGTATTGTTGCTTCCTTCAGACTGGTTTTCAAGCTTCCCAGTGAAATATAACATTCAGGTAATTCCCTCTCACTCCCTGAAAAGACAAGGTCAGGGCTGAATCATAATATGTCTGTCCATACAACATTTTAAATTCCATGTCCCTTGATTACTTATGTCATATACAAAACATTTCCAAAGCTATTGTTTCTTCATATTGTTACTTCATATTCTCCTAGTCCTGCATGCATGCATTTAATCGACATTAATTACATAGTAAGTCTGTCAGTGTTGAGGAGGAGGAGGAGGGAAGGAAGAATACCAATTAAAAAAAACAAACTGTCAAACACTTAAAAATAGTATCAAAAACTTGAAGTCATGAAGACACCTTTCTGTAGCCTTTTTTTTTTTAAATCCTGCTCTTTTCAGATGATATTTATAACTCAGCCATATGTGGTTATAAAGATTTATTACAAGTCTGTGGAATAAGTCCTGTTAATGTGTACAGTAAAGGTCCAAGTTTTTGACTCTGCAGGCCTTGGAGATTTCCAATAACATGAAGCCATTTTGATAGCAGGCCAGGCAGTGTGCAGCTGGAGCCGGGCCGTGTATTGACAAAGGGAGTTCGCTGTGTGTTTGAGTCTATAGACACAGTGTGTGTGGTTTTATTGAAAACTTTGGAAGTTAAACCAGGTTTGCCTCCCCCTCCCTTTCTTCCTCTCTTAAGCTGCGCTGCTTGAAGCGGTTGCGAAACAACAATTGAAAGATAAAAAACACAGAATTAAACGCGTGCAAATATCGGCTGGCTCCAACAGCCGCAGCATCAGCCCAGCTCCTCCCAGCCAACATGATGGGTTTGCAGCAAGGTAAGGCAAGAGTCAAAGGACACATCCTGAGGGCTGTGCTGCAACTCGGCCAGGTCTCTAGAAATTGGCAAAATGTTTGTGTTTCATAGACAAACATGGTAGTATGCAAGTTTCGTTTTCTTCCACCCCAGGCAAAATGTCCATAACCAAATAACAACAATAACTATTTAACACGTGGAGCGCAGCTACTGTACGTGTCTAGAGAGCAAGCCACGGTTAATGCTATGTGTTTAATGGTCCAACACACTGAATTTATATTCACTGCACACAGTAAATACATTACTTATTCTCTGTGGAATGAATTGAAAAAAAAATGTAGGCTAAAATCTGTTTGCAAAAGAAAAAAAATAAAATAGAGTTAAAGCTTCTCACAAAATGGAATAGGTGCTCCAGTGGAAATGGTATCTTGATAGATAATAGATGTAACCAAAGAAAAAAAAACTGTTACTGTTGCTTTCAAGACACCATAATGAAAACTTATGTGAGATCTTTTCCTTTGCACTTGTTCAGAATGAAATAGTACCCAAGATCACGACATTAGTGAAAAATACAAGTGCTCTTCAGATCCAGCAACATTTCCTTGTTTTTCCACTCTAACAATATTTGAATTTGGGTAATTTGTGCTGTTATTATGCTAAGCCTAGATGTTTGCTTTCATTCAGGAAGATACTTGCCCATTTTGATGGAGCAATTCAGCAGTATGGAGAAATGCAGCAAGAGAATTTATATTATATAACTAAAGTCCTCAGCCTCTCATGCCAAGTTGACCAACACATAGGCAATTTCTCCAGCACCCAAATTGAAAAGCAACTAAACTTTGTTTTCCTGACTTCTCCATCTGCCATTCTCCATCTCTCCTGGGACCTTCTCCATCTGTCCTAAACTATCTCCTCCACACGAGACCAATATCCTGGCTGTTGAATTCAGATATCCCTGAACCACACAGCAAGCTGACAAAACCAGATCCTTTCTACAGGCTCCCATGTCCTTACCACAAAAGGACTCCAAGTCATGATATACTAGCCTGAGTGTTGGATATTTGGTGACCCATTAGTCAGGTTACTCCTTTGTGCTCCTCTGTGACATTGGAGGCCTTCCAAACTGCTCTTCTCAGACAGGACATAAGGGCTGGAGACATGCTTCTAGAGAGGAAATACCAGGTCACCAGCTTCCGTGTGCCTTCTCCACCATCTCCCAAGTACAGAATGGAAGCAGGGTAACCAGTAGACCTCATGCTCTAGAAAAGCTTTGCATTCTAATAAAAGGTCTTTTTCTGATGAAGTTGTTCCTGTTGCTCTGAGCTGCCTAGAGCTCCAGTTACGGGAGTGGAGCAACCAAGAGCTTTAGGCCATGAGATCCCTCTTTTGCATGCTGTATGCACTCATGTCCACACTCCAAGTCTGTGATCTAGCCTCTTATCTGTCCACACAAGCTATGTGCTGAGCATGCAAGACAATAGTCTCCTTCATGCAAGAAAAGCATAGTTATCTGAAGAGATATAATACCCATGGGAGTCCAAAGGGAAGCAAGAGACTTGAGCTTTATCAGACTTCAAAACTGTAAGGAACCTTATTAGGAAGTAATTTTTGAACAAAGAGGGGGAAAAAAAAGGAGCAGGATAGTGGAGACTCTGTATGCTCTGCAATCCACATTGTTATATAGCCTGATGTCTAATTACATCCGTTTCCATTTAAACTTTCAGGGTTAAATCACAACCGGAACTCTATGGACTAAGAGAACTACCTGGAAAGAAAATAAATGACATGTGCAGTTCCCTGAACTTGGAACCCATCTCATTTTACAATATTACTTCTTAAAAGGATATTTAAAACAACATGCAGCAGTTAAAACCCATTTAGTTCGCTATTTACCTTCCAATCCTCCTCTTTGCCTTTCCCCCAAACCATAGGTCTAATAAATACACACACAAAAAAGCGCCCGACCACCATATGGTATTTTAATACTATGGAAGGTGTGTGACTTAAAATCTTGAAAATTTTGAAAGAGGACCACATTCAGTTAAGCACAGCTAGATCTCGAAACCCAGGCCAAGACATGAATTAGAGTTTATAGTGCTGCAGAGAGAATCCCAAAGAATTAAAAGAAAAACATTTCAGCTTGAGTAGGAAAATTTTCTGTATTCTACTTTACAGCCAACCATAACTTTCATGAGATGAATTATGCTTTCTGTTATTGGCATGTTTTTCTAGTTAAAAAACTGTTCTCCAGGAGAGGCACTGGTGAATCTTGCCTCCCAGAACACTCCTCATCCTCTGAGCTATGGTTGCTGCCCAGATCCATGTTCTTCATTCAGGTCAAAACAAAGAAATATCTGATTTTCCCCTACTCAGACACTTAAAATATCTGCACTGGGGCAGCCTATGTGGGGAGTTCACTGCAGGGCTTAGTTTGTGGGTTCTCTTTTTTTTTTTTTTTTTGTTAACTGATATCTTTATGAGATCTTGCACTCCTTTAGGAAGGAAATTTGCCCTTGTTTTGAGGAGGACTCCACAGATAGAGTAACACAATCCTATTTTGCATTCTGGATGCCTTGTGTAGCAGTCAAGTCAGCTTTGACCATGCTAGGTCAGGGATTGTTCAGACACAATAAGGAGCTGCAGGAATGGCTGCCCAGATCATTAAAGGGTGACAAGGGGATAATACCCTACTCTCCTGCTGCCAAACTTGCTGCTGCTGATAGGTATATTGTAATATATACCCCTCAATGCTATAAAACCTACAGAGTAAGAAGAGATGCTGGACAATAAAGCAGCTAGGTAGAAGATCCTCAGAATACGGGAGGAACATGAAGAAACTGGCCTTTGGGAGTTCAAGATGGGAGGCAGCCAAGCATTACTTTAGTCCTGTTTCTACTCAGCCTCAGGAGAGATTTGGCCAAACCTTAATAATGTGAAGTTAAACAAGTAACAAAGCTCCCAGTGCTGTGCCTTGGTCCACTAAAGCTACACCCAAGACATCCTGCTCACATAGCCTTTATGTGACAGGGGAACATAAAAGTCAATGGAAAACTTAAGGCAGATTTTCAGCAGAACTGTTTGGCTACCTTCTTAATATGAATGGATATATGTATAAATCTGAGAGACTGACTGAAGATGTGACTGCATTATTTAAAGCAGAGTATTAAAATATGTATAACTATATATATTTTATTTATATGTTTGTATATGTTATTTATATCTATTTTATATATATATATCTTTCTCAAGACAATTTTAATTCCATTCTTATCTCTGTAACATTTCTCATTCTCACAATAACATTCTCCGAGATACAGAAGTGTACTCCCAAATAAGCCACCAGCTACAGCTCCAAGCCTTGAAATAGTTTGGTAAACTACCTTCTAATGCAGGCATTAAAATCCACTCCCTCAGTCCCTCTCTGGACAGAATGTGCATTCAGCACAGCCTGCACAAAAAGGCGTTTGAATGCCCATTACAGTGCGACTTAAAGCTGAGCTAGAACGTGTCTGCAGAAGTGCAGAGTGGCATTTCCCAAGCAACGTTTGCTAAGCGCTTTCTGCTGAAAAGCTTTTTCACCAGAATACGCAGATCCATCAAAATCAACGTTTCTGCAGGAAAATAACGACTTTGGCAATATATTTTTTTTTTATTTCCCGAAAAGACATTTTAAAATGAAACATTTCACTTACAAACATCATCTGAGTCCAAATGTTTCAAACTTTAAAATATTTTGTTTAGAGAAATGGTGTGATTTTCATGTAACATAACTCCTGGGTGGCAGAGTCTAACAGCTGCTCCGCTCAGCTGGACCTTGCACAATGCTAAAGCTGATTGAAGCCCTAACCCTTACTCAAGCAAGCAGCTACAGGCACACCAAACTCATTCCTTTGTGTCCAAGGTCTCTTAAAGATGTTTCATCTCCACAGACAGTGGGCTTGTACTGGACGTGCCTGGCCCTACCTAGGTATAAGTAGGAGATATGGCTTGCAAAGCTGTTCACCACATCAGAGATGTGCCTTTTACTTGCTCTTAACTTGATGCGCCAAGGAATGGGCCAAGACTAGAAGCATGCAATGTGACTGTGCCTGCAGGGAGTGTCACAGCTGGCTTATGAAACCAGAACTGTGTCCTAGCCTGTTTTTTTAACCACAAACCCTTTTTTTTCGCTCTCCAGACACTACCTTTTCCTCCTGTGCCAAGCCCAAGTGCCTGGAATGGCTAAATATAAGATAGTAACAGTTTACTCCAGCAGCAGGGTTTGGAAGCTTTCTAGACCACTGTAGTAGTTATATCACAATCCCTACAGGAGACTGTTTCCTTCCACTTGCTCTGAGGTTCCTTATGCCACTTCTCTCTGTCTCCTTGCAGGAGCACTCAGCAGGTGCAATGTGAGCCCTCCTCTGCAACTGGCTCTCCAGGTCCCGTGGTAGGGTAGGCTGTGTGCACTAGCAAGTGCATCACTGAAGGGCAACAGCTCCATGGCCATGCTCCATGGGCAGCAAGACGTTTCTACACACACACAGTGGCTGAGCTCTGAGTGCGTGAACCCTTGTGTGCTCCAGGGGAGGCCTCCTACAAGCCTGTTGGGGTCTGGAAGTCATGGGATGACCGAGTCACCATGCTAGCATGTCTAAAAGAACACCCTCTAGCCTTGGAGAGCAGGTTTGGGCAAGGCCACCCACGCCACTAGTAACAGGGACAATTTTGTACATGCTAAAGTCATTTTAACCTTTTACTTACTGCACAGAAGAAGGAGAGGGAGGGCTGGAGGTGGAAGCATTTCCATGCTTCACTGTAGCCTGATGGTTGCTAGAAAATGTGAGACGGAGAACCGCGGAGAGAAAAATACTTTAAATCACAGAGTAGCACTGTGAGTACCAAGACAACTGTTAAGATTCTGTTAGCTGGTGAGAGCAAGGCTCTACAAAATACTCCCAATATTGCTTGTGAAACCAGAGGACTAAAGGAATCCTCAGATCTGTTATTCCACATGCAAACAAGATAAACAGGACTTATCTTGTGGCTGCCCTGTGCACATGCATTTCTCTACCTGATTAGTGCTCTAAAAACACCTCCTCCCCCTCAAAACAGAGATTAAGATTCAATACATTGATGCCAGTTAGTAAACATTTCTTATATCAGTTTATGCTTATACAACCAAAAAGTACAGCCTGAGCATTATGCTTTGAATATATTTCCGGGAGGGAATAAATCCAAAGTGGAATCCAAGCTTCATAAAATCAATGACAAGTTTGCCATTGACTTCAATGAAGCTAAGGTTTCACTCTGACACAAAGTCAGCTCCTCATGGGAAAAGCTTCAGGGTTTAGTGCTGCAACAAGGGCATTTAATAAAGAGCACATACAAACACAAACAAGGGAGCAAAAAAAGAAAAAAAATAGTGAGATTATGTTTTCATCCATTAGTCCTAATGAGGAGCTCAAGTTGGTAAATTGAAATTTTAATAGACAGCTTTAGCAAGAGTAACATTTATTTTTATTTGCCTCATTTTCAATCTCTTGCCAGGTCTGTACTTTCTTAGCATCTCCCTTCCCTCTTTTTTTTCTGAATACTAGATCTCTGGGGTCTCCTCAGCAGTTTTGTGCAGCCACTACCCTCCATGGCAGCAGTATAAATAACCGCAGGAACCTTTACGCATTCAGCTGAACAACACGGTGCAAGCTGCCAGAAAGGAGGTTTTCCTACCAGGCAGCAGAGCTACAGCAAGCCCTAATCCCACCTCCGGAGTCAGATGCATTCCTTTCCCGACAGCAGGGAGAGTCTGATTTCACACTGCTATTAACCAGCTGCCCTTTGGCTAATGAATAACTACACTTAAATTGGGTAAATGAGAATAGATATGAAATGCACCTCAAAGACAAGGTGATGCAAAGTTACAGGCTCAAGGCAGCAGAATTTAGGGAACTTGGAATTTGGGGTGCCTATACACACACTTTTTTTTCTTTGACAGAATGATTCTTATTTTTAGAATACAGGCACCATTTATCTTTTATTTCCTCTTTTGCCAACAGCATTAAGTGCCTGCAAGTTAACAAATAAAACAAATACAAAATACAATGAAGGAAGTCATCAGGGACTCAGAAAGAAACCTAGAAAATTATGAGCCCATAAAGCTGAAGGAGCTGTATGCGGGAATTGATCCAACATCCATGATTTGGGACTAGAGCCAATGAAGGGCTTGGGTGCATAAAAGTTCATGCACCTAACCTTTGGGGGCTTGGCACCTGGAAGAAGCCAAGATGGACTTGCATGTTGCTTGGAGCTAAGCAGGGACCCTGTGCATGCTTTTCGCCTCTATTAGCATCTCCACATACAGCTCTCATCTGTGTGATTGGGCTTAGCAAAGTGCTAAGTGGAGATGAACTGGTTTTGGGACACAGAGGTAGAGTGAGAAGGTATGGCCAGAACACTTTGACACTGGATCAGATGAACAACAGGACCCTGCACAGAAAGGATAAGAAACTGCTGACAAGTATCAGCAGGCTGGAGAAGGCAACATTGGCCAAGCCCAGAATAAGTAGAATAAGAAGCAAAGCAAAAGTTATAGGAGGGCTTTACTTTAGTTTGCTTTCAACAGCTTATTGGGAATAGGATATGCCTTCAGTATCATTCTGCCCAAACCGCAATGAGCCACATCCAGCACGTGGTCCCCGACCAGAGTGAAAAACACTGTGCAGAGTTCAGCTGGGCACGTGAGGATCATGGATGCAAGTGACTGACTTGGCATACTGCAGTGCAGGGATTCCCTGGGCTGATACCTCAGGAGCACAGGTTCTTGCATCATGCTGCAATCACATCCTCATTTTCTGCTTGGCTGGTGCCCACATCCAAGCCAAACTCAGCAGGGTGGTATTTACAGAGAGGTAAGTGGAAACTAACACCTCCCCAGCCCCCAGCGGGTGTGATGGCCTCCTCCAGCCCTCAAAAGGGGCATCACTCAGTGTGGCATAAGCAAGGCTATGGATTGAATTCATCACCTAGGAAGTAGCAGAGCTAAGTCCAACTCTACTCCAAACCCAGATGGCTTGAAATCCTTTTCCTCCCTCTCAGACAAAGCTAATAGCTACCCCAGCTGGAGGCACTCCCTACTTAAAACTGCTGCTTGAAAAGCCATGATTGAGCAACTTTCACTCCTTGGCTATTTTTTTTAATAAAAATATTTCTTTTCCTCTGTGTGCTGGTCTCTAGCCAGGGCTAGAACATGGCCAGGAATACTGTTTAGTCAGTATTTCTCATTGAGGAGAAAGCAAGATGCCTCAAATGGCACAAGAAATAAAAAATACAAACAAACAGTGCTATGTAACCGTGAGGCTCATTTAAGAAGCCTGAGGAACTCAAGAGGTCTGGAGACCCAGAGCGCTGCAGGATCAACGTTTCTGGTAATGGACAGGAGGAACTGTGTCACTGATGGAGCACGTCTACTGCACATTAATGAGAGCCGCAAAGTGCTCCAGAGCCACTTCCTTGCCTTATGCAAACAAAATCTTGGTCAACAGAAGAAAACAAGTCAAAATCCACCCTTGGCACGTAAAAGTCTGCATGGGGCTCCCATTGCTCATGATGGGGCTACTTAGCAATTTGCTGTCAAGAATATAGTAAGGCAAAAGAGCTGAAAGAAAAACAAATGTGTTGTTAGACAGACACATTCTTCAAGAAAGAGAAAATTTACAAAAAAAAAAAAAGAAAGAAAAATCACCACATACAAGATATTTGATTGCAAATCAAGTTGGTTGAAGTGGCATCTATCTTTTTGATTCACGCCAAGCCATATAGCCTTTTCCTCACTGTCTTGGTGAACCTTATGGATGTCTGAGTGGGTGGCTTTTGCTACTTCACCTGCCTTTGGGTAATGCTGTGAACCACTGCAGGACAGTGTTTCAACAGCGAATGAAGAGAAACCAATGCAAACAGGAGAAGGAAGCACATGTTATACAGCTCTCAGAAAACATGCAGTCCAGGAAGGTGTGAATCAACATTAAGGCAGAACATTGGGGCTCTTCCAAAAAATAATTCATTAATGTTTGAAGCATTAGGTCTGGCATGGTAAAATAGAATAATATTGGCAATGTCTGCCATTTTCTGTTAAACAGTATGAGTTTCACCTTCACATCCCATTTCAAGGGGTTAGACCAAAGATAACATACTTGAAAGGAAGGCAACTCGGGGAGATCAACTCTGCTCTACATATGCACCCAGTAAGGGAAAGCTCGCATTTGATAGAGAGTAAGTTATCAGCAATAGCAGTAATAGCTTTGGGGTACTGTAATCATTTTTCTTCTATCATGCTGAGTCTTCAGGCAATACAAAATTGACACAGGACCAAATAAAAATGCTATTGCTTTTCTAGAGATTAATGAGAAAGATTACTTTCAAGCAAAGCAGCTGCAACGCTAGTCTACAGTTTCATTCAAACCCATAACAAATTAGTTTGTCAACAAGCTTGCATGATCTTCCTAGTATTTACTCTGATTGTTTCATGGAAGAACTCCCTTCCTCAAGGAGAGATAAATCTGAGAACAATTCTCAGATTTAAAATACTATTTGTACCTGTACCATTTTCATAGCAGCTTTAAGAAGCTCCCCAACACCTTGGCAGTAGATCCCATCTGTACGCTACTTGAGTAGTCTATATAAGACAACATAAACTCCAAGGTTAGGAATCCTTCTTTGACCACTATCACTAAACACATACAAGGATTTGGGGCAGTCCCATCATCTCTCCACTCAATGGGGAATGGGAAGATGAACTCCCTACCCTATAATATGTTTTGATCTCCCTTGGGGTGGAAGTATCTCTAGAGAAAGAGGAAACACCACCCTTTTCACTTTGGCAGCACTTTGGCAGAGTTGTGGGTTGTCCAAACAACCACAGCGAGGAATCCTATTCTGTATTGCCAAGCAGAAACTGTTTGAGTTACTTTGCTGTTTAGTCTTTTATCTTACTTGCTCTTCCTCAGCTGAGTTTCACAGCAGCCTTCATGGTAACAGTTACTGTATTTCTGAAGGCAGGCAGCTTCTCCCAAGACAGTCTGAAGAGGAAAGGGGTTGTGATGCTCCAGAGAGCACATGGCCAAGTGATCATGGAGAGCAAGCTCAGGTCCAGTAGAGCTTCCTCGCTCCACCTCAGCAGCAACCCTGCTGCACCTGAACAGGTTCTCATAGTCACTGGAGCTCCTTAGCTTGTAGATGGTGGTGAAGAAGCCACACCACGAGACCTGGCTGTCAGCAACCCAGTCACTGACACATGGTGCTGCTCCTGAGATAATAAACCCTTGTGGAACTGGATGATCTGGCCGTATTGCAAATTAGACATACCTCAGATACTAATGTAGAGGAGAGGGAGACACTGTACGGTCTTAGTGCCAAGGCACTCTATGAGCAAATATTGTCACCTAGAAAGTTATCTAGCTCTAAGTGCATCTGGAATAAAAATCCTGATTTTCAAGAGCCTGGAGCTCCTAGATCCTGCAGCACTCAGCAGTAATGTTATAAATAGCATCCGCATGTAGTGTACGCTGAATATCCCTCGTAGATGCTTGTGACGGACTACTTCAGATCCAAGCCTTAAAAAGTCATTTTGGAAGGTCAGAAAAGGGAAAATTATAGTTATTTTGCTAAACAGTGATTGTCCCTCTTGTGCATGGATAGATGATGTATTGGAGCTGCCTATTTTCTCAGAAAATAAAGTACTGTGGGTTTTCAGCCTGGCTTCCTAAAGAAATGAGGTTTGCATGATCTCTCAAGTGTACCTCCTTCCCCCCAGCCTGCAAGTCTCTCCTGTAGCTTTTCAATCTGTCGATTGGCTCCAGCCAAACAGAAAAGAAAATGAAAATCAGTGGTTGTGCAAATAAGAGATATTATGTTCATGCCGCTATTGACAGGGAGAGGAAACTCCACCACTACACTGGCCGGATATCTGATACATGTCCTGGACAGCAAATTGTCCAACAGCACATGCTAGTTGAAGTAAAAGAACTGCAAGAAATGGGGTTTCCTCAGCCCGCTGCTCAGAGTGTGACTTGTTTTTGCTGCATCCCAGTCTGTAGCTGAATGAGTCCAAGCCACGAAATACGTCTTGCAGACAGGAAATGGGAGATCTCGGAAGCTCGAGCAGGGAGGTTATAGTTTGTGGACTGTTTTTTTTTTTCCCCTCTTCTAAGGGCACAAATCACAGAGTCAGGAGGAAACGAGATGCAATGGTACAACTGAGCCATGGGATACGGTGTGGATCCCGTTAGTGCAGTCAGTACCATTGCACACGTGCATGCAATTGTACAGGACTTCAGATTTCTCTGAGAATAGGATCTTCTAAAATAAACTCAATTATACTGTACAGCAGTGCATTTGCGATCCAGGTCCTCTGGAGACCCCCTGGGCCAGCTTCCAAGAACTCGGTCCGCACCACTTCTCCTTATTTCCAGAAAAAGCTCACCCAGCAGACCTGCTGCACCATTGCTCACTAACAAAAAGTGGCAAAATCCAGGAGTGCTGTGCATGGTGCAAGTAGATTTTCAAAGACTCATTCTAGCCTCACACCTGCCAGCATGCAAACAGCTGGATGGAAGGAGATGGTAGAGGAGAAAGGTAGTCAGTGCTTGCACCACCTTCAGCATCGTTTTGAGCACAGCTTAATACCCGACCCCAACTTAATGCCCTTTGCAGAACACCAGACCGTGATGGGCTGCTCTGACTTGGAAAGCACGCAGCAAGTCTCAAATTCCCGACTACCTATGGAAGTCCCCATGGACACTTGGCTGGCTTGTGTGTCTGCTACTTCCTCTGCTTCAGTTTGAAACACAGTTATTTGGCTCTGGCTTTTAATCTCTTTTATGGGGTTGTTTCCTCTTGAATGCAACATTAATAAATCACTTTGGGAAGCCCTTAATTTCAGATTAAACCATACATCAGGCAGGTGGGGTGGCTTCCCAACAGGCCCCAGCAGAACTCGACTGGGAAGCTTTTTCACTAGTGAGACCTCCCTTTCCAATGGTTGGTTATTTCTCGCAGCGTCAACAGGTCAACTAGAAGTCAGTGCACCTCCTGGGCCAGTCAATAATATATATGGAGAATCTGGTTCCCAAAATTCAAAGCCCAGCTATCTCCAGTAGAGTCCATGCTTTTTTCCCCTCCTAAACACCTTGACTAGTCATCTTCCTTGAGACAGACCACCTCTGCTGACACAGGCAAGGTTCCTCCTCTCCCACTCCCCTATATCTAGGATCATGACTTTGGGACCGTCCTCAGACAGCCCAAACCCAATTCATAAACAGGCAGACTGAATGCCTGGCACATCACACAAGCTTGTCAGGAAGGTCTCCTCCAGCACATGTTAAGGAGCAGATTCTCCCAGGCTGGGGAGGAAAATGATCTCCAGGGCATACAGATCACTGGAAAGCCAAGCTCACTTCCTCATCTGTAACTTTGGATGCAGCAGATAAGTTATAGACAGCCAAAGTTTAGCTTTTTTAGACAGAAGGTCCCCAGTATTAGCACAACAGCCTCTAACCAGATTGTGTCCAAGTCTTCTGCCACCAGTCCAACCTTGGCTTCTGAAAATGTCTGCCTCCTCTCTGTTGTGGTGCTTTTAGGAGTTGGCAAGCATGGTTGAAAGCCCACTCAAGTTGCAAGGAGTCATCCCACTCTGCTTCATCAAGCTCTGGATTTGGCCCAGCTACGAAAAGATTCTGAGACTGGTAAGACAGCACAGTGAATGCGAGCAGTTTACTTGTATCATTTTGGATGAGTTCCATGGAGTTGGTCCAGTCCAACTTGTTTTTTCTTGTTCTCCATCATTAACCTGATATTTCCCTTTGTTTACTACTAAGTAAGGGAGAAGCAGCTTCTTTTTTTCGTTGCAAACAACACCCACACTCTAGCTTGCTCTCTGATATGTTGGAAGCACCATTAACACTTTGAGCCCATGTTTCTTCTCATCTGCCGTGTTATGTCCTGGAATAGCCTACAGACACACAAGAACTCTGAGCCTACTATCCCTTCACTTGCTAGAAACCAAGTATCTCAAGATCAAGGATCTGGGATACTGAGCATCCTATTGCTGACCAGGAGACCAGGACAGAAGACAGCCTTGATGGCATGGCACAGTCTCAGAGACCTAGCAGAGACTTGCTGCCCTCTCATGGCAAAGAGGAGCTGCTGTAAGGCCTTTCTTTCAAAGAGTGTCGCATGAGGAACTGGTTAGGCTTGTGGTTAGCTGTGCTGCTGTTATGAAGTGCAGCTTCCTTTGAATAAGACAGCATTGATTTTTCTCATGATTAGAGAGTGCTTAAATAAGTGGGACAGGATAGACACCATGAGTCATGCGTAACTGAGCTGTGCCATAGTTTCTTTTTTTTTTCTTTTTCTTTTTTTTTTGGCTGGAATGACTAAAACAGCAGAACATTTGACATGGTGAAGAGATGTATACACAAGCAGTAGACGTACAGCCTTTTCTCACTTGTTTGCTCCAGCACAGAAGATCTGTGTCTTAAGTGCAAAGGTAAAGAGATGGAAGCAGGGGCCCTAGTTCTCCTATCAAGCTGATCATAAGCTTCCTTTTTGCTTCTGATGTTGTCTTTCATCTTGTTCCCATCCAAGAGAAGTGAGGAGATCCTTTCCTCCAGCATCACTGCTGTTACTAGCAGCATTTGGAAAGAAAGTAGCAGCCTCAAGATTAGGAGAGGCATAGGGGGGACTTTAAGCCCTCAGTTAATTCTACTTCAGTTATTTTGCTAATAAGGGCTTACAGTAACAAGTTAAAACCTAATCCACCCACTGCTTAGGAAAAAAATTACTAGTATGGATTCCTGAATATCAGCTTGAATACCATGAATTTTCCCAACCCAGGCTCCCATCTCTAGATGAGCATTATTTTTTTCTAGCAACCTGAGTTTCTGCTCAAGTTTATATCCAGTTATCTTGTTGAACACCGTTCCCTCCTGCTAAGGCTCTGTAGGTTAGGGCTAGCTAAGCAAGACACTTGCTTTGTTTCCAAATACTGGACACTTCCTCAGTTTCCTCTGCCCCAGCAGTTGCCACCTGCCTCCTCAGGGACTTGCATTGGAGGAAAGGTTTAAACCTCAAAGTAGGTATGTTTTATTTTTTTTTTAGATGACTTTGCCCCAGGACACCCCACAACATCTGCTCCTGCAAAAATACATTGCCACATCACAAGTGTCAGATCCTCAAGCAGGCACCCACCACTTGCTCTTCACTCCTTTACCACAGCATACCTGTCCATGAAAACTAGCCCTATATTAACTGTGTGAAATAACACATTTATGCCATGAAACTGTTAAAGGCACACTGCAAAACGAGATGCTCACTAGCAGTGAGAAGGGGCTGCTTCAGCACTAACATTTGCAACAGCACCATTTAAAGTGTCTCTGAATTCTCAGGGGTCTGTACTGACAGGTACACCTTGCAGCCTTGAGAAGTAGGAGAAAGGAAGTAGGAAATGCATCACTGGAGACCCCAATAAAGCCAAGTTACCTCCTTTAGACCCACCTAGACTAATGCATATGGAACTCTATAGACTTACTTTATACATTCTCTCCTTCCAAGCGTTATGTCCAGCAAGCTCAGTCATTACAGCAGACAAGATGCTTCCACATGGAAGAGTCACAGCTCCTTGCCCTTGCCTGCAGCTGGCAGCTCATAAGCACTGTTTTCAGAAGCCACCCCAGCTCCCATGGATGTTGCACAGTCACTTTTCTCATTTGAGCTGAAATTAGCTCACCAAAAACTAGCTGAGCCACTCTCAACAGCTTTCTTAACCCATCTGACTACATGGAACGGCCTAGCAAGTGAGTCTTTTGCCGCCTTCTTGCACCCATTGCTTTCTTAGTCTAATCTTCATGTCTTACCTTTTTTTTCAGGTTCCTCTTTGCCAGAATCTTTCTCAAAAGCCACCAATATCTTCAACAGTCGCCAGTCACTGTCTTGGAGCTTTCTGGCTTTAGTGTGCCTCATTTAAGCCAAGCTGGACCAACTCTCACAAGCTCAAGAGGCAGACAGTTGAGAACTGAGAATTACACTAATTTGGAAAGTAAATTACACTAATTTGGAAAGTAAATTAAACTATGCTAATTTGGAAAGCAGCTGGGTTATCCACAGGTGAGCTCAGGAGGAGAATTGGGCAAATCTGATGTTTTCCCTAACTCCAGGATAGGTGTGGGACAGGTAACCTGGAGTTTAGAGGCTGATAAAATTAGTGGTGGTGTAGGGCAGGTGACAGCATATGCTCTGTAGCCTGTATCTCTCCTGCTTCTGAGCATTTGTCTGGGTCAAAGCTGATCCTCCAAAGCAAGCCAGTGGCTAAAGTTCTCCATTTCCTCCTGGATAGAGTAATTACAATGATAAGTTCACGGACACCAATGAGGAACCTTTTCCTGGGGGCTGCCTTGAAACGAGGCTCTCCTAGGCTGGCCTGACCTCCGATAAGCTATATCAGACCAATGAGATGTTGACAAGTCTCCCTCCATGAGCAATTTCCCAGCAGGGCTTGGACCATCTGGGTCCCTGGCAGGGAATAGAGGAGATATTGTGCCCAGATCAACCCCAGGAGGGCAAGAAAAATGCCCGTCTGTATCTCCCATGGCTTGCAGAAAGCTGCTATGCTCCTGACTGCATCACTGCAATTTTGTCTTTTAGCAGGACAGTGAGGCTATTTCTTTCTTTTTTATTTTTTCTTTTCTTTTTCTTTCTTCTTTTTCTGTCTTCTCTTTCTTTCTTTCTTTTCTTTCTTTTCTTTCTTTCTTTCTTTCTGTCTTTCTTTCTTTCTTTCTTTCTTTCTCTCTCTCTCTCTCTCTTTCTCTCTTTCTCTCTCTCTCTCTTTCTCTCTTTCTCCTTTTCTCTCTTTCTTTCTCTCTCTCTTTCTCTCCCTCTCTCTCAATTTCTTTTTTTTCTGTGACCACCCAGAGCCAAGGCTTTCTCTCTGGCAGTCTGCCTGCTGATGAGTTTTCCAAATCTCATCAGTTTGCTGTCAGCTGCTCCTAGCAAAAGAGAAGTGCAGTTGCTATTTATTTATTTATTTATTTATTTTCCTGGTCTGTATGCATGTTTATTCTTCTTTACCTTGATTCCTGAACAACATCTGATGCTCAGGTCAAACCTGATGGAAATGGCAATTCCAGCTGAAGACTCGGCACTAGATCTTCTACATTTAAAACTCCTGTCACAACTTGGGAACATTTCTTCTTCAATGTTAAACAGACTAATATTTAAATTTAAAAAAAAAGAAAAAAAAAACAAAATAAAGAAGATACAGAGGAAAACCTAGCACGAAAAAGCAATGACCGGCAGCTTAGTGCTGCCAGGATGCTTTCTACTTAATTCCATCAAACAACTGTTGTAAACTCAATAGAGACACAAAATTGCATATTTTTCCTGAGGAGCTCACTAACTGAAGCTATCAGAAAAAAAAAATTCTGTTTCCACCCATATTTTGGTTGTCAGCTTCCACAGAGCAGCGTGCCTCAAGCCAGTGGGGATGCAAAACCAGGGATGTCCTTCTGTGTTCCAGACAAGTGGGTTGCACTGTTGCTGATGTTCTTCAATGCATTTTTCTGCCTTTCTGCTTTGCAAATTCTTACAAAAAGAAAAGGAACCTCTTTGTCCAGCTTGGCTCATCTTTGAGTAAGCAAGTTCAAATATTGAGTCTAGGGCAAAGGAAGAAGTCATAGACGCAAAGTTTTTCTGTGCCTTGTGGTCGCATGTGACTCCCAACTCTGCTGCTTTTTAGCTGATGCTGAGGCTAAATCACTCAAATGCACAGTCCAAAACACAGTGAAATTTTCCCCGCAGTTAATGAAAGTTTCCTCTTTAGCCCTGGCTGCCTTTGAAGTCTAAAGCTCCCCAGCAGAACCGGGAATTCGCTCGTGATTTATTGCTATTTGGACAAGTGGCGAGCAGAGAGCCGCTCCGTGAAAGCTCTGCATTCCTCACCAGCCAGCTCAAACCTGGGAGATGCCTCCCCCTCCTTCCACTCACTTGCTGGCCCCAATTGAATAGTTTTGGTGGAATCACAGTGTTTTTTTTGCTGCATGATAACGCAGGTGCCTTGGCAGGTTGCCTTGAAAGCAGTGGAAGGTGCACCGAGCTATTCGCACTCAGCAGGTTATCCCAGGCAACCTGCTGCCATGATATGGGTATCTCTGAGAGAATTCCTTGATCTCCATGTCTGTCCCCACAGGAGGGAGCTGACACCCTATAATTCATCAGGAGTCCCGGTGGAGAAACTTCCTGGTCCCATCCAGGAGGTGGGCGTCTCTGTGGTCATCTTGGTGAAAGACTCCTGCTGCAAGCTGGACTGGGGAGATTTCCAAGATGCAGTTTCAATTAAAGCTTCTTCTTTCTCCTCCCTCCCTGCTGCTTAAAGGGCCCCTCAGCTATGTCTTTTGTGGGACCTTCTGTGAGAGGCGGACAAAACAGCAGTATCATCTCGTCCATGGCATGTGAGAGGAGCTGTTTCCTTCAAATTCAGAGGTGGCCACTGGCACCTTGCTCACAGCACCCTCTCCTCTAAGACCAACAGGTGTAAGATGGGACCTCATTACTGCAGAGGCTGGACCCTCCAATGCTGGAACAACAGTACTGCCTTTGCACCCCTGAAGGCAACTCTTCACAGGAGATGGATAAGCACTGCAGTAACCCAAGCAAAAACTGTGCTTTCAGCACACTAAAATATCCAGACCACTGCTACTTGCCTCAGTCGGATCATATCCTCAGCTCCCTTGACTTCCTATTTCCATAAACTGCCATTTACTTGTCTGTTGCTGAGGAGGCTTCAAATGGGATGAAAAAAACTTGTTCTTGAAAGATTGCCAACTTATCCCAGAAGAATGAATTAAACAAACTTTCGCCTGAAGATGCTTTGAGTGTTTTTCCTGGCAGAGGGTTTTTTATTTGCTTGTTTCTTTCTCCAAGATGAGGACAGAAAACAAGAGTTGGTAAACTGGTTCCCAACAGAGAAAAAAATGGGAATGAAACAGAAAGAAACCATCCACCACTGCTGGCGAAAAGTATTTTAATGGTCATTCTTGCACTTTTCCTCCAAGCATGGATCTGCTTCAGTCCAGTCCAGTCTTGCATTTCGGCTTTCCTTTTTTCCTTTTTTCTTTTTTTTTCTTGAGGAATTTGCTTGCATTTCTGCCCTAACTAAGCCATATTCTCATCTTTCTCTTTCTGCATCTTGAAGCATGGAAAGCCATTAAAAGCTGTCAAAAAACATCCTCACCAGCACATGTGCCCCTGCATATCTTATGTGGGTCCTTCATGTCTCACTTGTGGACACGTGTGAGCTAATGCCAAGAGGATGCTCTCATGCAGCATGTGTGCTTCCTTTTGCACAGTGGTTTGTTAGATGACTATTTTTAGAGGAGAAGTTTGTCCCTTTCGCATACCTGGCATCCTTAGGGCTGGCAGAAGTGGTGTTTGTGGATAGGGGAGCTTTTCCAAAGCTTTGCTTCTGTTTGCTAATATATTTTAAATCCCCGGATTTCCAGGCTTTTGAAATGCACTCTTCAACCGCCTCCTAATCCTTGCTAGCTTTAATTCCCGTGTTGAAACACATTTTGAAGGAGATTAAAGTTTACTTTATCGCTTCTCATATATTTTAAAATTCTGATGTCAGAGTAAGTGGAATGGGAAAGTCGGCTGACAGGGACATTTCCAGAAAAAAAGCTCTGATAATTTTCACAGACCTGTCCCTTTTTTTTTTTTTCCACAGAAAAAAATGTGATAGTGCCATTATTTCAGAGAGATGGGATGCTGGATATCCTATGCTCTTGCTGTTTGCTTGGAGAGTGTCATTCTCCATTATGCAACAGGAGGTGCTATGATGATGCACTACTTCCCTTTCTTCAGGTGACCTACAGGAACAGGAAGTAAAAAATGTACCCGATTCTAAATGCTTTAGCATATAACCTGAGAGCAAAAGTTGTTCTTGATGTTTCAGGGCATCTTTCAGCAGTGACTGCCTCCCATCTAGTACAAAAATTCATTCTCCTGGTGTTGTTTGAAAACTTCATGCCCATTGCAGGGACATGTACCCTTGTACCCATCTCCTTGAAGGGCTGATGCTTTGCTGCCCATTGCCTGGATGAAGAGTTGGAGTAAGAGCGTGCTCCTGACCTGCTTCTTATTCATCCTGCCAAAGATGTATCAGGAGACTCCTGCGGCCCGCCCATGAATTCAGGAGAAATTCCATACGCTGTCCGAGCATATTCACATCTGGCAGGCACCTGAGGGAATCTGGAAGGTTGGACTTTCCAAGATCATGTAAAATCTGCACCTTACTTCTTGCCTCAGAAATTCATAGCGGCAATAAGACCAGCTGTCCTACCAATATTTTTCCTGCAAAGTACACTGATTTCAAGCAGCTCTGTGAAAAGAATGGCAAAGAAATATGTGAGTAAGGAGCTTATCTTCTGCTGTTACTTGAAGTGTTTCTGCTGATTTTGGAGGAGGGATGAACTTCTGCTCCCTGTTCTTGGCAGAGCCTATCTTCATCTATGACTGTCTATCAGCTGTGGTGTAGTCCATTCCAGATCTGGAGAGAGTTCTGGAGTCTGAGCATTCCCCATGTAAAATGGTCCCAATAAATTTTATGTTTCTGGCACTTCTCTTTGGGAAGAAAAGTTCAAAATAGGGTAGAATCATCGATTTCTTTTCAGTGTTATGGATTTATTTTATTTTGTTTTATTAATTAGCTTTTATTGGGAACTTGGTTTTGTTTTGGATTGATTTGATTTTAGGAAGGGACTTCAATCAGTTAAGAATTTCAGACTGGCCTGTGAAGGAAATGTACCTGAGTGTGATCCTTCCATGATCACACTGTCTCCTCTGGCAATTTCAGGCAAGTCCTTCTCATAGAATAATAACCATTTTCCATCATTTCTCCACTGAACATGAACATCTCAGAAATACCAGATTCACTCCAAACTTACAAAAATAGGCGAAGGAGACGCTACATCTACGTTTGCTGAGGGCAGATCTGCTATGTGAGCAGTAACTCTTGTTAGATACCAGATAATCCACATAAAGGCTAAGTCAGGCCTTCAAGGAAGGATTCACCCTTACTTAATTGCAGTCATCCAAAAGGTGCTTGTCCAGTCTACGCTAATCATCTGGACTCTATCAGTAATTCATGGAAGGGAACAGGTGCCCCTCCGTTTATCCTCCAGACCTCAGATATCTAATTTTGGAAGGCATGACTTGAATTCTAGAAGGACATGTCTCACTTCATTGACTAACCTAGATGAAAAGCTTAGCTGAAATTTCACAAAAATGACATCTCATCTAATGTAATTTGGTTAAAGTCATGTCTTTGCCAGAGCAACAAGTCGGTCTTGGGCCTTCTCTCCTACCATTACTGCAGATCTCTGCTACCTGTGTCTGGCTTCAGTCTGTAGATTTACACCATACATTGATGCTTGTCCTCCTTTTTTCTTTTCCACATAGACCCTCTAGAAAGCAAAGCAGAGATAATACATTGTCACAGAGGCTCCAGAAAAAGGGGAAACAGCAGCATTGCAGTGTGAGAATTGTGTTGATCTTCCAAATCAGCTGGCGACTGCATCCTGTAGTGAGAGCAAAACAGGGGCAACAGCTCCTAATTGCAGAGAAAGGAAAGTTCCTTCTGATGTGATGGATTTAATACAGTTACTTCTTGAGCATTCCTCCTTTCCCAGCACAAAGAGCTTTCAGGGCCTCGCTGTCCACCTCCTTCTCTCTTTTCCCTTTAGCGAGTAAATGGATTATCTAAAATTGCAGCATCCTGAGGAAGAAAAAAGAAATCCTCTACACATTCCCTTTTCTTTCAAATAAAAGAAAATATGATATTGGAGTTTTGCACTAAAATTATTGTAATATTCTTTCTTTTACAAGCGCCTTTAAAGTTCATCTTTACGGTTCTGATATTGAAACCATTGCAAAGGAATTGTTTGTGGGGATTATTTGACTTTTTATTAAAAAAATCAAAAACAGGTGGGTTCCTCGTCATCTGCACTTAAGTTTTTAATAAAAAGTAAAAGTTCTGGCACATCACTGACTCTTTTTTTTTTCTTCTTTCTTTCTTTTTTTTATTTTCATTCTGTCTTTTGCCAAAGATAGGACACATCTTTTTTGCTTTTGTGTTCAGGAATATGATTCAGACATAGAACTTATATATCTACATACTTGGAAGTATAGCAAAACCCTGAGTTCATCACCCCCAAGATTTGTTAACTGGGTCTCCAAAGGAAGCAAGCCTTATGCAGTCATTCTGCCTGTAATTCCTCTTCCCTCTTCACCAAATAACTTTTGAACTTCTTGGTGCAACTCATTAAGACGGGCGACTTGATGTCTGAAATATATGATGCTCTCAGGGGTTTCTGAGGACCTGAATAGGAGAAAAGTAGTTCATAAGGATTAGTTCAGCACAATTTTGTGGGCCTATTGTACAGCAGAAAAGCTACAGAAGAGATGACTAAACCTAGCAAATCTTTACTAAGAAAGACTTGGGTTTGAGAAGGCATGACACAACACACACACGGCATGCCAACCCATGACACAGTAGGCTTCATAAATTCATCTAGTGACTCTGCTTGCATAATGGAACTGCCCCATGTCTACATACCTCACCTGTGTTGACACAGCATGGTGGAATTACTTTGTTTTCTGTTTTTATTACAGTGGTTTCAGCCTTCAGTCTCCCCGTGTGTGAGTTGGCGACCACACTAGTGTTTACTCATATGGTGAGAACCAACAAAGATGCTGCCTTTCTATCAGTCAGAAGAGGGTGTGAAATTGCTGCCTGAGACAACTTTCCCTACTAAGAATCTTCTTTTTACACAGATAAAGCAGACAAAGTGGCTACTATCCTTAGCTTTAGCTGAGGAGACTTGAAACCCAGGAGCACACAACATGAGATCAGGCTGCAGACCTTCCTACCACTGCAAGCTGTGGTTGCTTAAAATTTATGCAGATTTCAGGAGAGACCAGCCAGATTTATGGGAAAGACAGCATTACAAAAGATGGAAATTATCTACACCATGGGCAGGATTTGGCCCATAAAAGAATGGAGGACACTCAGAGATGTATCATATATGCTTGCCTTGTTCTTACATTCTTCTTTAGCCATTTTGTCAAGGCTGCTGAAGACGGAAGACAAGATTATATGAACCTTTATTCTGATCTAGTGGAGCTGCTTTTGTGTTCTTCTGCATGAACAGAATGAGAGGTTGATCTCTGCTTCTCCAGGATACTTGCATGCTGGAGATTCAGGAGCAATTTCTAGATCATGGATTCAGAGGTGAGCTTTAGCCCTGTCTTGACACCATTCTGCAGCAAATCCAAGAGGGAGTGCCCTATTGCATTCTGTGTGGCTGGAAATCCTGTCCTGTGTAGTCATAAAGTCATTCCGATCTCAAGTCTCACTGAGGGCAGTTGAGTATAAGGAGATAGAGATAGGATGGGAAAGGGCATAATAGCGAAGATAGCATTTTTATATCCCTGACCCTCCAAAGGGACCCAAGGATTCAGGGCAGACTGAGACCTTTGTGGCACTTAATCTTTCCCCATTTCAGACATTTACTGCTCAAAGGTAGGTTCCCCAAAACTCCAAACATCCCTGAATGCTTCTCTTGCAGGTGGGAGAGATCTGGACAGCAGCCACTCTTGAAATCCTGTGCATGTTCATGGCCCCGGAAAGAGGCTGGTTTTGGTTTGGGGATAGTGCTAACACCCGCTAGCTGTTTCATTACCCTAACTTTAACTTCTTTTTTCTGAGTTTTTCCTCCTGCTGAAAGAGTTTCCTGTGTTCTGCTTATCATATTTTATTCCGTCTCCTAAATTCAGAAAGAAATAAAATCTGGATGAAGCCAATAAAGCTCATATTAAACTCTGACCACTGAAATGCCTAGTAAGGACGGATTGCAGCACATGTGCACTGAGAACTCTGTGCAGCATATTTATTGGAGAAAAACGAGTGTCATCTGCACAGCACCTCCATGCCCAGAGGATACTGCTTTGTGTCTCTATGCTTCCCCAGGAGACCCATCCTCATGCCCACCATGCACATTGCCTGCTGGTTTCTTTACTGGTGGCTACCAGTCACTTTTCCAGTACTTTGGCCAAAACTGATATTGCAATTCCACTCAAACACAGTTGCTTAGCACTCCTGAAATAAACCAAAGCATCACAAGCTGCATCTTTTCCCTCCCAGATCTTACTGAATTTTCATTCCATTGAAAGGTTTGGATTTGCATTCCAATTTAAAGTCATTTTTGGGGGGTTGTTTTGCTTTGTTTTGGAATATTACATTTTGCTCTTAAGTGGAGCTCCACAGCTCCATATAACCTTGCCCTGAACATCACCCCAGCACAGAAAACAGTATTGGAACAGGTTTTAGGAGGTCAGCTATACCTGCTGCTTGGCCCAGGGGAGAAGAAAATGCCTGCCTTGTGTAGACATACTCCAGTTTATTTCCAAAAGACCTCACTGGTGGAGACACCATGATTGACCCAAGTGCTCTAGCTCCATGCAGAGCAATTAGAAAGGTTTTCCTGCTGCCTCCTCTACATCTTCATTGATACTGGTTAAAGCATTGGCTTCCTGCCCTATGCAGCATGGGAAAATGGAAAAGGAGGTGCTTTTCCTCCCTTCCTCTTACATTCTTGGAGAATATTATGATATCTCAACACACTCAGTGTGCTGAGAGAACAGCAATGATTAATTTGATCTTTCCTTCTAGAGTTCTAGACTCTTGACTGCTTTTTGTAGTTTCTTCTGGATTCTTTCTCATTCTTCTGTTTGACTGAAAGTGAGGGATCTAAAAATGTACAGAGCTCTCCACTAAGCCCTCTCTGTGACCGTGTAGGGTGTCAGTGTGTGAAAGCCTTGGCCATGTGCCATGGCACCCTGCTCAGAGGGATTTCACTCAAAAGAATTTGTAAAGGGCTGTCCTTTGGCACTGCAAATGCCCACGCTTACCTCTTCAGACCAAATCAGGCTCTTCAGTGGTCTCCAAGATGCTCAGGAAAGGAAGATTCACTAGGCAGGTGCTTGGCTTGGCAAGAGCAGTCCAAGGCTGTCTCCTAACAGTCACCAAAGGCCAAATGAGATCCCTATCTCTAAGCTAAACAAGATGCAGCACAGCTGGTCACCAGATGCTGACTCACCTATGGTGACCTTTTCCTCTGTAGTGCTTCTGGGGCAGAGAGGACATGAGAGGCGCCTTATTTCCAAACTCATAAGAAATAAATGACCATCAGGATACAGTTAATATAGACAATTGCACGAGCATCCACTCTGGGGCTTTATACAACCACTTGTTGCATGATTTGACGTGCCCTGAGTAGGTCACGTGCAATGAGAGGTGATGCTTGGAGCTTGTGGAGGCTCAGATTCTCTGTTCTGGGGATAGAGGTCATCTAGCAGGGTAGTTTCATTCTCTTCTGGTTGTGCAGTTGTATTTTCACCAAGAGAACTCACACTGTCTCCTGTCCCTCCTTAGGGCACAACAAGGTAATGTGTTGTTTGTTTCCACACAGTTAGTGGCTCTGGGCTTCTTGCCTGAGGAATTATCCTTGGAAAAATGAAAAGCTTGCCCTGAAAGTGGTGTAATCTGCTTGGGGAAAAGCAGAGATGGCATGAAAATCTGTTATCCAGGGATTTCTATAAATGCATGTAGTCTAAAATTATTTTTAAAAACAAATCATATTTCAAATATATATATACTTTTGCCCCTATGTCAAAGCAAAGGAAAATCATGGGGGCCTGAGGAAAGTGCAGAATGGAGATATATAGAAACAACATTTTGAGGCAACCAAATCATCAGACAAGCATAAAATGGAAAAATTCAGCAGGAGAGATCGTCTAAGAAGACCAAGAATAGTATAAGATTTCTTTCAGTGAGGTCTTTCACTGATTCTCTCTGATTGTGTCTAGATTAGAACTTTAGCTTGAATCATAAGTATGGGTCTGAATACTCTCTTTCCAATGACATTAAAATGTAAGCTGCATTGAGGACTGCATCTACTGCAGCTTAGTCTGTAACAGACTCTCAGTCCATAGAGCAGGTTAAATTGTCCAGACTAAAAATGCCAAAATACAAATAATGTGGATATGAAGTTCTACACAGCAAGAGTTTTGTGCTACGGATCTCTCTTGCTGTGTACCACTGTTTAGTAATGTGGATGCAGCCTTCACAGTTCATATATGAGCCTTTTCCCCTTTCTTGAAAAAGCTGAAGATCTGTGTTTTAATAACTCAACCTGTGTCGTTTGGCTTTAAATTCTGACATTTTTCCAGTTTGTAGCCATTAAAAAAGCCTCAGTGAAGGGTTTTGTCTGCATCATACACAGCTGGCCAGCTTTCTAAAGCGCATAAAATAATATGATGTTGTTTTACACAGAAAATAAGTATAGATTGTGTATTTCCCTGTTTGAAACCGATCATATCTAAATCCGAGTGGAAGCAGAACATCACCAGAAAGGATAAGAGGGGCCCCATGGTTATATAGTTCTGTAAATACAACTATTGGACAATTATCAGTGCAATACACATGGGTGCCAGTATTTTGTGGTCAGATAAATATGAGTACATAAAATGGAGCTGAATTGTTTTAAGATCTTGGCTAGCTCTTTATCCACTCAGCTACAAATTGCTTTTCTGCAATTCTTTCCAAAGCTAAAGATGACTATGGGAAGTCTTTATTTAGAAAGCATGCAACGTGATGTTTTTCTAATAATTTTTTTTCTTAAAAGTTCTTTTGGAATATGACAAATCTTTCCGTTTGTATTCTGAAAGAATGAGAGCTTCTATTAATATTGCTCTTGAAAGGGATGAAGATGACCATACAAGTACAGAATATCTATGAACAAGATCTTAATTTGCATTTATTGGGATTCCTCCACTGAACCTAATAGTTTAGCCTAAACCTTTAGGTGTCATATTATCCTAAGGATAGCACGTGCTAGACTTTTTCTAATGTGCACACCAGAAAAATCATTTATATTGTCTCACAGCTGCTTTCTGTGCTTCCGCTCAGGGCTGGTCATGAGAACTTCATGCAGTTGCACTTGAATATATTTCAGTGGTTTCCAGAAAAAAATCTTATAAAATAAATAGCTCTCTGAGGTAAGGAATCAGGTGTATAAAGGGAAATAAAACCAATATATTCATTCTGTAGCAACTGGGGAAAGACTAGGTGATAATGAACAAGCAAATGTAGGATATAGCTTAAAAAAACAAAACAAAACAAAAAGCTTGTTAAATGGTGAACTGATGAGTCAAATTCAACATTAACGAAGTCTGTTGCAGAGTCTCAAAGAGCTGGGAAAAGTTTCTAGAAGAGGAAACAAATTACAATTGTCCAGATCAGGTCATAGGATTAGATACAGTAAATTAAACACATATCAATTAATTAAAACAGATCAGATTCCACAATTAAGGCTTATGATACTTTGCTTGATACGTATATGAAGTTATCCACAATGCAAGTAGAAGTTATTACAGTTTCAAGAAAAAAATCATTATTGGTGCTAAGAACAAACTTGATAGCCCAAGTCAGCTCAGCTACAAGCTCTTAGTGCATGTGGTGGAGTCCCTGGAGACAAATGAATGTTATCAGGCCAAGAGGAGGCCAAGGTGGAGAAAATATAGGGAATTTACCTATTATGTTCTTTCCACACCAAAACTTCCTCAATCTTGCCACTTTATTCCGGCAAGAAACGTGAAGATGATAGACACGTTGAGCTGGCCATCCTGGAACAAGAGTCAAGCTAAGAAAGCAGTCCTTTGTGTCTGGGGAGAAATCAAAGCCAAAATAATGATGTGTGCGGCTCTGTCCAAAAGCCAAATGCCCAGTCATTTCTCTGAGACTGAGAGATCCAGTCTTTTCAGGCTATTTCCACATTATAAACCCAGTAAAAGATCATGTTTCTGTAGCCTGAAAACCATAAATGGCCATTCTTTCTCCATGCTCCAGCAAGGCTGTTTTCTCTGGCTAGAGTGCACAACTCAAGTTGTGCCTTGCCTTGTCTGCGCTATGGCTTGGTTTTGGCTATGTGCACTGACCACTGACGCATGAATCTGAAGCGTTAGTGAGAAACTGGTTTTAACTGAGCTGGTGGGACAAATGAATGCCTTCATGGCTTGAATAGCATGGTCCAGCAGGAAGGGAACTGGCCTGGAACGATATTGAGTGTTATTCCTAGCTCTGCTGTCAACCTATCGTGCGACTGCAGCAAACCACTTCGCCTTGTCTGTTTAGCTTGTGAGCTTCACAGAGACTTGCCTCTACTGTATTTCTGCACTACAGAATCAACAGGGTCTGT
This sequence comes from Nothura maculosa, assembly GCA_032353885.1. Lineage (NCBI taxonomy): Eukaryota > Metazoa > Chordata > Aves > Tinamiformes > Tinamidae > Nothura > Nothura maculosa. The sequence continues at coordinate 554,398 of JAUBOD010000883.1, forward strand.
GGGACCATGGGCTTCAGTAGGATACCAATGCTAATAAAGCAGAAGGGTAGGGTGACTGTTGCAAGAGGGAGGAATTCGTCTTGTTTCACTAAGCCCACCAGCCTGTAGTTCCTGGTGTGGGTTTCCTACTTCCAGTATAGCAGGAGACTCAAGAAAGGCTCAGAAAAAGAAAGTGTCAGACTTCATAGAAGGAATATACTGAGCTTTTTTTTCCCAGGACATCATTGCTTTGGAATAGGATGAATGCATGTGAGTTCCCATCCAACAATATGCTGTCAAGAACTGATGGCAAATTGCACTTGTACAGCTGTCTGTCTACATGGCTGCATCTAGCAAAACATCTAGCAAATTGTTTTATATTAATCCTGGACTGAGATCTAGCTATTGTTTCTCAATGAGATGGATATCTTAACATCACCTAATTTTTTAACATCATTTAATGAGACTAAACCAAAGTTTTATCTTTTTCAGAAAAATATAAAAGAGAGCAAATGAAATGGTTTTCAAGTTGACATCAAACCTATTTAAAGCTGCAGGTGAAAAACAGAGAAGGAAGGGATATTGGAGAAGCTGAGCATCCTCACAGATATGAAGAGTTTTTCAAGCAGAGTGACACTTCCATTTTCTTACTGTCAAACTTACAAAAGGAGAAAGATGGGTTTAATCTGAGATCTTGAAGCTTGGAGACCCTAGACGCCACCACCAAAACTCCACAAAATTCTCCTCAAATCACTCTTGTTCTTTATCACCATTTCTTTTCTTGCAAGCATATGGTTTCTTGGCCTTGTGAACCAGAAGCTGGGAAACACTGGCTAACCCTCAAGCTAGAGATTTAGTTTGGGCTTGATAGAAAAATTTCAGAGGAATCAGCAGCAGATTTTTTATTTCTCCCCCTGTTCTCTTTTCAGCCATCACTTGGTAGAATTAGCTGGTTAGCACTGCATGTCTGCATTGCATCTTGCATCAATGTCATTCCAGCATTTAGCAGCAATCCATCATGTATCCAGAGGGCTGGAAAGACCCATTAGAGAAATATCCAGTGTCCGTTCAACATTTAGCGTCCACTGGCGGGGACTTACTCTGCCTTATTTAAAGGCTGTGGTAAGTCCTCAACTTCTTCTCAAGATTGGAATGGAGAGCAAAGGGAAGCTGCTATAACTCACTGACTATAACTATAACCAGTTTGACTGGCCAGTGCGTTGCTCACTGATTTTGTTCCCCACTGAATCAGTGTGAATAGTGTAGCTGAACACTTCTAATTTAATTCTGAAGCAGCCCAAACTGCCAAGATTAGATGGATATATGAGCATGGGAAATGGTGTGTTGGCCTTGTCTGACCATTTAACACTGCTGCACACGATGTCGTTCCAGGAAACAATGAAGCTACAGGAGATTTTGGTAGAGGTGAAACTATCTGCAACTTTAGATTGAAATTGGTCAATAGCTTCAGCTGCAACGAAGTGGAGAAAGGTGACGTTCTGGACAAATTTCATGGTTTTCTCAGGAAATGGGGTTTTTTTTGACTTTTTGTTTTGAATCTGAAATTCTGTTTTGAAAAGGCCAAATGAAAAGGAGCTAAAAATGAGTCAATCCGGTCATCTCGAAACTTGAGACCAAAGGAATAACTTTTCAATTTCTTGCCACATACTCTCCTGCAGAAAACTCAGTTAAAATTGCTCTACCTTTACTTTAAGGGCTTAAAAGTCATAAGTAACCTTAAGTTTGTCTGGCAATGTTCAGAAATCCCCAGAATATGAGGAAGGGTTTGGAGACAAATCAAACTTCAGGCCTCTGACCAAACACATTTCTTTCTTTGGCCAGGCAATGATGACAGAAAATGACCACAATAAGGAAATGGAAAGGAGGATGCAGAATGGGTGAGGAATGCTTAAGGAGATACAGCAAATGACAAAAAGCTGTTTATCAACACTATAAAAGCTCAGTTTCTGAAGCAATGATGAATATCTGGGGATATGAATGTTTACTAAAGGAATGCTTGCAACTCAAGAGCTTTCCTGTTAGAAACCCTCTAAGGGTAGGTGTAGTTCAGCACGTGCTTTGTTCTGCTATGACCACTGCATCTTTGAGAGAAAACTGACTATTTATACTGATTAATGAGCTGATAAAAACAAAAATAGGAGGCATTTTGCAAATGCAGAGATCATATTGTCCCGAGTGCAGTGTTACAAAGGTTTTGCAGGGTGGTACCTGGTACTTGAATGACCTTGAGTCATGAGTCCTTGAGAGCTTGAGAGAGAGCTTGATGAGTCCATGAGAGCTTGAAGGAGTCCTTCCCATGTAGCTGGATTTTGTGGAGCTCAACAAAACTACAGAATCCCTTAAGGTAAGGCTTTGAAATTCATGGTGGAGAGACTGCATAATGATGCCTTTTACACGTATGTTTGGGAAGTTGTCCTACCCATTCATTAACTACCCCTCTTGAAAAACATGCATTATTTCTGCAGTTTTCCATCTCTGTTTCCAGTTTTTGGAGTTCAGCTCTTCTGCTCCTCCTAATCTGATGTTATTATATAAAGCATGTGTAAGAAAAGCATATAGACATGCATGAAAACCTATCAAACAATAAATGACACACCTCTCACAATATTTTTAAAGCTTTTTTTTTCCAAGCTATTTTCTTTTAAAATTTGTATTATCTTAAACATCCAAATTGTTTGAAAGATGAAATTCAAGTGAAATATTTCACAATGTTTTGTTGATTAGATCTAAAACTATTTTCAGGATATTGGTGTCTCCAGCCTTTTTTTCTTGAAGGCATTCGACTTTTTAGTAGAATTCAGAGAGCAGAGGAAGCGTCTGAGGTCTCATAAAACTTTATGTTCAGCTTTCACAGTGAATCATTTGCAATTTCATTTGCAATTAATGTTTCTGTCTAGGAGCAAATTGTACTACCTAATCATATGATGCTGAGATGCAAGGCACTGTCTAACGTTTAGACAAGAACGAGGTTAGCAAGGACACTAAGAACATCTGGAGAAAATAAAAGCTTTGAAAAATCACTATTCCCCGTGTAGACAGTCCTATAAAATAGATCTGCTGGGAGCCAAATTAAATAGGAGGAAGGTGTAAATGGATTCCTTTCTCCGCGTGGGGAGGAGCAGGGAGAACCAATGGACATATTTCCCGCCTGGCTTGCGGAGAGTCGCATTCCTGGGGCTGTGCGGCTAATTTCCTGGGAAGAATGTGCTCCAGAGGGACTGCGCTCCCATGCATGGGCCATGGGAGTCCTGCAGCTGAGTGCCCACCGCCAGCCTTGGGAGCTGATGCAAGATCCGATGGAGGTGGTCATGGAGCAACTGGCCATGCACACAGATGATAAATCTTGCATGCCTCCTTTCTCTGTGCCTCTTTGCATGCCAAGCCAAAGCACACTCCAGTGCTCCACAATCTATCTGGTTTGCAATTTTCCTTTTTTCCCATGCAAATTGGAACGATGTTTCTTGGAGGGCCATTGGTCCCCTTGCTGGGTGCTAGTGATGGATGTAGGTGCCACACACAAAATTGTGAGTGATTTGTCAGAATCAGGTCTTTAATAGCACTCTGTTAACCAGTTACCACCTCCTTGGCCACCTCCTCCTCAAATCTATTTTTTTTCTGTGCTTGAGGGAAATTTTCTTTCCCAGGGGCAATTTCCTACAGCTTCAGCTCCTTATGGGACTGTATAACCTTTCCATCTCTGCCTGCAGGCCACTAGTCAGATGGAGAGTGAAGGACAAAAATCAAAGGACAAGAATGAACTATCCTATCCCTTTCGGAGATGGCACCTTCTAGTTTTAATTCTGTATGGTTATATGGGTCCATACCCACGTGTCTTTTGAGCTAGCAAGGACACCTCCCCGAGGATACTGTAGTCCATGGTGTGAAAATCCTCCCTAATGCTGGACAGAAAGTCCTGCTACTTGATTTTTCCTAGTTCTTTTTGTTGTTATTTTTCTTTTCCAAAATACAAAAAAAAATCCAAATATTCTATATATACTTTTTTTTCGGATCTACTATGCATCCTTGTTTATTCTAAAGCAAAATAAGAAAAAAGAAAGCCAACATTTTCCCCCAGAAGAGAAAATATTCCTGCAATTAGTTCTAATTATCCATAATAAGGGTATTTTCATCCTATTCAGGAGCAGAATCTTTAATGCAAATCAGTAATTCTGTGAGTAACAAGTCTTGTGGCATCTGTTTTATTAAGTATATTTTTCCTCAAAAGCTAATTCCCACAACTAGAGAGGTTTAATGGCATTCTTTAAAATTTCCTTCCTTATAATAACTCTTTTCCTCCTCTCCTATTTTTATTAAACTTCATGGAATTAAATATTTCTGTCATACTTCTACCTACCAGCAAGACCTTGCTTGGAAATAGCAGAATAAATTTGAAGCTTCAGATAGCACCACAGGGAAAAAATTATTAGAGTAGATGATAAATTAAGAAGTGACAGTTCACAGGATAAGTAAATGGTTATGGAGTGATACAGCTGCAACTCTCCCCCTTCTGGAGACACTGTAAATGGCAAGGTTGGGTAGTGAAACCTCATTTCTATTTAATCTAAAAAGTGCTTTTTTTGTGCCAGGAACATCCAAAATTTAGCTAAAAGGTGTTGCCATTCCTTACAGGGATAAGCAGGCCAGAACCATCAATTATGTTAATCCTTATGGGAAACTTTGCAGAGAAAATATCTTGTCTTTTAATAATGCTAATAATTTTATACCATTCAAACATACATGTTGTGGGGCAAAACATACAAATTCATTCTCTTCTAGAATAGAAAAGAAAAAAAAAAAGTGAAGAAGAAAAGAAAGGGAAACACTGAAGGCAGAAGCAGAGGCGTTTTTTGTCTTTCACAAAATTTCTCCAAACGCAAAGGATGCCTTAGGTTGCCACCTAGTGACATTAAACATGTAGGACCTGCCTTTTTTCGGGAGAGTCTCTTTGTACGTGGTGCTGTGTTGGCCAGGCCAGTCATCCAAGCTGTTGGACAAGGTGACTTCACCTGAGCAGTAGGTGCTCCCAAGGGACTGTGGCTAGTGGAGATGCTAGAAGATCTCGATCAAATGCTGCCAGGCTCTTACAATGGTGGAGAAAAGAGATTCCAGCCCATGGGGCTCTAACTACAACACTGGCTGTCATAGAACTGGTTACTCTCTCACCACCCTAAATCTCAGACACTTCCTGCTTCTGAACTGGAAAATGTACTTGGGAATATGAGCCCACTGATGGTCTTCTGGTCTTCTCCAAAACCTTTTGTCCTTTTCACATAAAATATGCTGTTATGATTTTCAATCATTTTATTGCCTTTTCTGAGGCAACATAGAAAAAAAAAGCATTTAATTTGTACATCTGGAGCACAACAGAAAAATCACTGAGTTTGTGCTAAGCAGGTGCTTCACTGGACTTTAAGACAGGACTGTCTATTCACAACCGTACCTAGCACGTATTCTTAACTGTAGCAAATGGTACAGCCTTAGATGAAATCTCCCTCACAACAGGTCTATGAGAGTGCTACAGAAAAAGAGCTACCAACTAGGAGCACAAGACCGTTCAACTGTAATTTCTGCCTTATCACTCCACAGCTAAGCAGTGGCAGCCTCAAATTCCACAGGAATTTTGCAAATAAACAAAACTTCCTTGGAGAAAGACAATTTGTTGAGGCAACGAGTCATTCAAATTCTCTAAATTTCACTGAACTTCTAGCAGTTCAGTGCAAGGCCTTTAGGGTTTCCATGGGTTGATCTTGGTTCTAAAGCCAAGGGATGGGAGCTCTGCACATCCAGGAAAAGCGTCTTTTCCAAAGCTTCTAGCTCATATTATACACACAGGGAACATGGGGATTCCTTGGCACTGACAATCCCCTGGGTTGAGGTCATGCTGGGTACTTGAAGTTTTGAGTGAAAGTGGTGGACTTAGCACCATCATTTCTGGGCCAGAAACTTAATAGTCTTCTGCATTCCAGATTTGAGAATTGCATGCAAGATTTGAGAGTTGAGGGCAAGATGACTTGGGTACTGCCGTGATATGAGTGCTGCAGGGTGGTATTCCATGTGCAGGGCCTTCAAAGAGCAGACGGGAAATTTGGGGTCAGTGTCTCTATTTTCAGCTGTATTAGCTTGATTTCATATACTCATGGAGCATGGGAGAGAATATTTGGACAGAGCTTTTCTTTGGCAAAAGAAATGATAATAAAGATTTGGCAAAAACTTTTCATTTAGAAATATCTCTTCATCTTTTAAGAGCCTTGAAATATGCAGTGCTTGAAGTCAGACACTGCACCTTCAGCTGCACAATATGTGTTGCTAGATGTGAAATCTATTATTTGGATTTTATAAGGTGGTTGGATGAACATAATCTTAAAAAAAAAAAGTGTCTGAGGGAGGAGGAGGAAGCTCCCAAGGGCCAATAGCTTCCAAGTCAGCCATTCACACAATTCCAAATATTTATTTTACTCATTTTTCAGGAGTTTTGGGAGTAAAACTCCATCTCTCACAATTAGGAAATGAAAGAAATTATAAGGGAAGGGAGATAAAACTTAGAGATATAAAGAGGAAAGCATAAAAGTACAGCAGATACGCTTGATTTTCTGTAAACCCAAGGTATTCCAAGGGGGCTAGTAGCAATGTCTTTAAGAAAAGCCAGTTCTAAAGCTGGGAATGATGCAGTGTCCAAGCACTACAGTATTTTCCCATTGCTTCAGACGCATCAGATGCTTGCAGCGGCCCCAGATCGATGGGGCCCAAAGATGTGTCCTGGCTGCAAACATGGCCTGACGCCCGTGCACGCGCATGGCTCGGTCAGCCTTGCCGATGCAGTTAATCAAGTAGACTGATGGACTCTGTTATTTAATAAAGCAGCCTTTATACCCCGGCAAAGACAGAGTCCGTCCCTTGTGCTGTTTTAATCACTCATTTACTGAACTCAAGGGCTCCCGGGGCGGGGGGCACATTTTTGTAAGCTCATTTCTTCAGGGGGTGTGGGCTGAATTGCAGGCTTGCTGCCTGGCACCCCATAATTCCCCAGCCCGTGTGCCCTCCTGACAGGGCCCTCCTCCCCGGCGGGTGACATCGGAGCGGAAAAGCACATTCCTCACGTTTCCCTTGCCAGGCAGCAGCTCTTACTCCCACCATGGGCTCTGCGGGTGCGACCTGTCAGCAGAGCAGATGAAGCTACCTGGCCAGGGGGGAATAAACTACTCGGAGGTCAGGGACTACGGCAGTAATTTAATCCCCACTGCACTGGAGAACCTGCTGTAATGAGGCTCATTATGAAGCTCTATTTAAGGCCCCATTTGAGCCAGACCAGAAAATAGCTCTTTTTGTGGCATGCAACCCTGGGCAGGTCGGAGGCCCCAGTTAGAGGCTGACTGCTAGGCTAGGCCTGCTCCCTTTTCATCAAAAAAATTAACAAAACCTGCTTTATCTCCCTTCTTGTTGATAAATGGACACCAAATGTTGGCCCGCCAATGGAAATAGTACCAAAAAAGGAGCCCAAAACAGGGTTTCAAAGCTGGGGATCTTGGCATGCTCTGATGAGGAGAATGGTGAACAAGGAGAAATGTGATGTTTTAATGTAGATGAGGAACATGCATTAAAAACATAACAACATGAGGGCACAGATCTGGCAGCACAGCTCGTCATTGCTCCAGGCTCGGTCTATACAAGCTACTGGAGGAAGAGACAAGATGCTGGTGTGTAGTTCTGTAGCCCTTGCACCAAGTTCTTCCTGAGCCCCAGGGCCATTTCCTCACCTTCTCCACTGGAGCATCCCCAAATTACCCTATATCCAGAAGCACATGGATCTGCATGAGCAAGTGTGTAGTGAGCACTCCTTGGACAGAGGGTCAGTGGAGGACAAGCCTCACTGGAAGTATCTTTGGATGGTCAGATATGCCCATATTCTGCCTCTATGTTAGTTTAGGTCCAGGAGTAGAGGGAAGGAGTTATGTGACTAGGACCTTTCTGCACAAATGTTGGGCCTTGAGCACTTCAGGATCTTTCCAAGGCTATTTCTTACATGTTCGATGCCTGCAAAACACACCAGCATGAGAAACCTTCAAGATCTACTCATAAAACAAGTATGAGCAGAAAGGGAGACTGCACCTGGGAAACCCCAACCATGAGGCAGAGCTGGTCTTCTCAGGAGAAGAGGCGAAAGTGGATGGTTCTGCTCCAAGGATGCAAGCCGGACTAGGTTTCCCCAACTACGGAAAGGGGGCAGAAGAAGCAGGAATCTAATGAGGAGCCAAGTTTGCTGCTCTTGGATCAAGCCTTATTTCCACAAAATGATGCCCTCTGAGTATGCAAGGAGATGAGGATCTGGCACAGGAGGAAGCCATGAGCAAATTAAATAAAAGGCTGCCTAAAATACCAGGGTTTTGTACCTTGTTCCTTGAGTGATGAAATTTCAGTTTCCTCTGAAATATTAGAATCTCCCTAAACTCTTGTTTACTATGCACGGATGCAGAAGGAGAATTACTCAAGTTTTTGCAATAAAAATAAGCTTGGTTTTGTGAACACCTGCTTTCCTCTGTTTAATAACGCTGAGCTCCTGTCTTGTATGCTCTTCTGTTTACTCTCCCACAAATTATTTTTCTTCTCAGTTGACAAAGATAAATGATGGGATTAATATATATTGGAGAAGTCCCGGTGAACAGTTTGCTAGCAAAGCGAAAGGATTGATATTATTTCCCTCAGGTAACGTAACACAGACAAACTGGATTAAGAGTAATTTGCTGTGGGGCTTATATGTGATCATGAGCCATTAGTGGAACACCATTTATGAAAATTGCTTTTTCTAAAATAAAAATTAGACTGACTTTCATTACCTTGCTGGGGTTGGGGGCAGAGAAGAATCGTTCATTTTCAGTAAAAGTAAAATTAGAGATCATTGTGTTGTGCTTGCATTTACCTCATAGGTAACTAGGAATTGCTAAATGTTAGAGTGGAATATGAAAAGAAAACTCGGCATTCATGCCATTAAAATTTATTTAGGAAGGTTAATTGTGACTGATCTATAATTAGACATCATGTGTGCTTATTTTTCCTTCCCTGACTCTTGTCTAAGGCATAAGCTTCCCTTTTCCAAATTCAAACCCAATACTTCCATGCAGAAGTGGCCCATGGTTCAGATTGAGGACAAGTCCCTTTAGTGTCTAAACATTTTTGCAGCATTCCTCAACATTGATCCCTGAGCAAATCACAGGTGCTTAATGGCACCTTCTTCTTCTGTCCCCCTAGTTGTCAGATGTTGAATATTGAATGACTCTTTTTTAAAGAATTGCCTTTTTTTTGACCAAAGGTTATTTTCCAGGATTATGAAATCTCTTGCAAATGTCGCATTGCTTCTTTTGCTGCAATTCAAGTAATAGTTGTCAGTGGGAGCTGATTTGATCTACGTAAGACTAGATCCCTTGGATTTCAATGACTGCTGGCTAATAATACTCAACTAGATTTCATGCAAAGCAGTTTACTCCCATGAGCTTTGACAAAACTGGAATGAGATTTCTCTGAACTTGGTTTTACTCCTATTTCTATTTGTGGTAAAAGTCAGTTAAATTGGACCCACCTTCAGCTTTCTGCTGATATGAGCAATGCTTATCAACAAGCATGTGAAGACCATGGAAAAACATGATGCTCCTGAGTTGATGCACATCTTAGCTTGGTGTGCTGTTGGATAATAAATGGATAGTCTCTCCCTGCAGGAGGCAAACGTCAAGATCCCTACATGCAAGAATAAAGAATATATCCTTCTTTATTCATGAGCAGATACGCTCCAACATGGGTGAAAGCAATAACGGCCATACCCATTATTGGGGGTGAAGTTATGCTGAGGCATCATCCATCTGAGCATCTAAATGACCATCACAACCTCTCCCTATGCTCGGAGAAGAGACAGAACCATCCCCAAAGAAACCCAGCCCTCCTTAAAATGATGCATCTGGGGAGAGGAATGAGTCACTCCCACAAGCTGTAGCTTTCCCTCCAGTTGCCTCCTAAAGACCAGCCTCCTAAATTAGGCAGGGTGACTAATCCTTGCCTTTTGCCACCATCGCCACCTATTTTAGAAGGCAGGGCTGTGGTGACACACTGGACTGTAGCTGTCTGCATTTTGCAGGAGGCTTGAGCAACTGCTAAATATATTGCTTTAATGTCAGACACAACGTGGATACTGTCAGTCTTGGCAGGAAACAGCTAGGAGCTGACCCAAAGGCAAATAGTGCTTTTATTTCTCACCAAGACTTGTCTTCCTTTAACAACCATGTGTGTCCTGAGCCAGGTATTCCCTGTCCATTTAATCCCAAAGGGCAATGTCTTTTTTTGGGGAGGTTATTTGCTGTAGAAATATGCTGACAAAAATCAGATCTACTAAGAGAAAAGAGCAGGAGTTTGCAAACGTATCCCTTTCTATGTCCCCTCAGATCCTTGTATCATGGAGCGGTTGCCCCCTTCCCACATCTTCCCAGTATCCTCCAGTGGATTATTGGCTTGCAGCAAACCTCATGATGGTCCTTTGGGGTCCCTAAGAAATTTTATTTCCATCACTTCAGGCAGGATATTCAATCTTGCTTTTGCCAATCTCTTTTCCTCTGGTAGTGTGTTTCTTGGAAACATCCCAGGGAGGACTGTACATACCAGCTAACTTTCAGCACCAGCCTTAGGCGGCCACCTTTCCACCTAAATCCCAATTTCAGAAGCTCCTGAATAAATTTCAGGTCCATGAGGCCTTTGCACAAAGTTTCTATTTATCTCATGCCTTTGGCTTCAGGAACGAGGCCAAAAAGATTTCTGACATTTGAGGGGAAAAAAAAATGTCTCAGAACTAACAAAATGAGACACCTAGTGCAGAAGACCTTGTGCTCAGCAGGGCAAGGTTTCTGGCCCTCCTCAGATGTGGTGACTTTTTCACTCTTGCTTAATCAAACTCTTCCTTTTTAAAGGCACAAAGTAAATCTCATCCTTAACACATATACGCAGAGCGCAAGATTCAAAAATGTGCTTTTCCTTTCCTGTTAGCAAAAGTCCCTGGATCTTGCAGACCTTGCAGTCCTAGGGCATCTTTATCTCCATGTGATGAAAACACAAGTTGTCTGAACCCTTCTGGGGTCCTTCATCCAGCTATATCTGACTCATCTTCTCACTAAGCAAGTCACACATCGGTCAGGTGGATGGAAGCATTATATTCCCTATTACCCCAAAAATAATCTACTAAACTTCCCTGAAGGTCTTCACCGAAATTAATATTGTGCAGAGATATGAACTAAACATTTTAAGAACATATTCTGGTCACTCAGGCATAGGGTGCCCTGATGGAAATGCTTTTCCTTTGACAAAGTTGCTCGGTTGTTTAACAGCTGATTAAAAATTTCTTCAATTCAGAGTGATATTCAGCCTGTCATCAGGGAATTAACCTGTGATGTGAACCAAACATGCTCAAGTCTTTGCTTTATAGACTAGAAATACCATCCTGAGCCCAGGAGTCATTTCCAGAATCAACTTTTGCAAAAACTAATACATTCCCACTGAAGTATTCTGCTGTGACAGCTGGCCTTTTCTGAGAAGGAGCCATTTAATTAGAAAATTGCCAGCTAGCCCTCCCCTTCGCTGTCAAGGGTTTCAAGACATGCTAATGAGTACCCTGCATCCACCCTTAGTTATAGTATAAATGCTTAGAGTTTTGCAGGTCTGGGATCATTTCCCATCAATGGGTGTAGAAGGAGCTTTACGTTGGAGGTTAATAATATCCTGTTTACCTGAAGAGGTTTAATACAGACAAAACTAAACATAATAAATAAAAAAGCAGTATTATATAGTGCTTGTAGGAAAATGCTAAAATAGCAGTTGTTAAATGTGGTATCACCCAAAAGTTTAAAATGCAGGATTTACTTGGCCACAGAGGTTCTTTTATATTTTTTCATTTTAGGAGGCCAGACCAACTCTAAAAATAAAAATAGACAAATAATAAGAGAAAGGAGGGAATAAATTCACACACATACACACAAAAATTGTGACTCATTTATTTCCATCAGTTACATTCCCATTAGTTGTTCTGTGATTGTTGCATGAATCTTGGTGGTCTTTATATTCCTCCTGATGCCAAACAGACAAGTTACCCCAAAATATGATGTGGATTCCTATGTTTCTAATTTTCCACTAAAAATCTCCCAAACACTGGAGTGGATGTCAAGGGGTGGTGACAGCCCTTTTCCTTCCTGGAGCAATCCGTGCATTTCTGCTCACAGGAAGCTATGCACCGCTTTGTCCCCTTGGTGGCTCTCTAAAACAACCTGTTCATCACCACGCTGGGCAGTGAAAGATCTCTGGAAAAGACACACTGTACTAAACAGTTAACGTATTTTACTAAGATATGTGGTGTGGCAGGTGATTTTTCTCCATGATTATCCAGTGTGATCTGCAGTGTAACTCTCAGAGTGCTTTTAAAACAGCAAGAGCAGCTTTGCAGGGAGAAGTGAGCTATTTCCTTGGATTATCTGATATAAATGCAGGCATTGGGAGAGTTTCTGGATTCACCTTCCCTCAGCCAGCCTCAAAACATGTCTTTTTTCTGCAAAATTCAAAAAAATATATATTTACCTCCCTCTATAAAACCTGTGTTGCCTGCATCTTTAGACCTTCATCACAGGCACCACAACAGGGCTGGTTTAATAACAACCCCTTGCACTTAGTCCCTTGGGCACCTTCTCCTTTATGTGTCTGATTTCCAGGGTAGCATGGATTCATTTACAGTTCATAGCCCTGTTGTGCTGCCATGAACCAGCATCACCTCTTTCTGCACAGGGGTGAGCAGGAAAGAGAGCATGAAATGTTATTGTGTGCTGACTTCTTTAAGGTTTCTGAGCCTGCAGCAGGCTCCAGATCTATTACTCCTGCTGCTGTTGGGACCCAACCCACTAAATTGTGCAAAGGAATAAAGAGTAGTGGCAATGAGGAGAGCTGATCCTTTCTAAAAGGAGAGTTATGCATGGAGCTGCTGTGTCTCCATGTAGGAAGACCTCCATCTTCCATAGTAGTCAGCAGCTCTGCTCCTTCTCTCTGCTTTACTATAGAAGCAAACTGAGTTGAGTCTTCAGCCCTGTCTCCATGCAGGCAGCTGCAGTCAGGAATAGGATGTAAGGCTTGCAGAAGGAATGGGACGTCCACCAACCCCACCTTGCTCCAGGTGGGGAGCCAGTAGATATCACTGAGCTGCAGGACAAGGGGGTTCTGCAGACAACCAGAGGGCTTCACAGCTGAAAGGACCTCGGTTCTTTCCTCCTACGGTTCTACTCGCACAAGGAGATACGACATATCTCTCAAGTTATTGTACTAATAATAATTCTCAAAGGTCTTTGCAGATGTGATTGCAATGTCTTCCAGATGCCTTTCAGATAGAGAAACTGAGGCACTGAGGAAGCACGGCACATGCAGTCCAGCAGAAGGCAGGGCTCTACTACTGCCCACGTTATTCTTTCCTCTGATTGTGGCAATAGGTCATGAAAACCTCTACATGAAGATATCTAAGCATAAATGGATAAATTTCATAAAATGTTCCCCACTGAACACAACATTACTTATGGAGGCTTATGCAAAATCCATAGCTGTGCTGGCTTTCCAGGCACTTCTCTCTGCAGCGTGTTCAGCATTGCTTTTTTTCAGCTGTCCCCCAGTAGCCTTGTCCATGCTGTGTGGAAGTCCATGTCTCTGATAAGAAAATGGCAAAGAAAACAATGCAGAAAGACTGCACCATGGCAAAGAAACCCCCATACCCAGTACACCTGGAAACTGTCATACCTGAATCTGGGCTGCTTCCCTGCATTCTCATTAATATTAAAGTGGGATGAGCAATCCTGTGGGCATCATGGGGCTACCTGTGAGGAGATGTGTCAATACTGTGCTGTGGCCCTCTCTTTTTGCATGGAGTTCTCCTTGCCTGCAGCCTTATTCTGGTATCATAATTCAGCCAGCCCTGAGGGTTTTCAAAACAATACTTGAAGTAATCCCTTTTGATCTGATGCTAATCCAAGATAATTGCTTTCAGACTTAATGGGAAAACTGCGTTTTCTTAGGGGGAATTGGTCAGTTTGAAAGGGCTTTCATTGAGTTGATGTTGTAGGTGCTTGTTTTAGCAGAGGGAGCTCTATTGTTCTTGCCAATGCAGGATACCAGGAGTAATGATCGAGGCCATGATCCCGCAATCAAACCCGTCTGTGCGCAGGTATCTCGCCACATGGACAGAGTGGTCCAAAGAAAGGAGCCTTTCTAAACCACACAAAATCTGGGAGACTACTGGAAAAATACTGGCTTTCAGTCTTGTCAGGAACTTTTCAGCTGCTTGTAAAAAATATTACAAATGTTGTTAATGTTACTGTATTCTGTTTCAAAGCTGATCAATGACAAATTTTCATCCCCAAACCTCCACCTGGCTTTGGTTAAAACACAATTGGTTTCGATTTTGTCTGCTGCTTTTCAATTTGGAGGATTTTGGCTTCAGACAAAAGCACTTTTAAACTGGAGAATGTTAGGTGTTTTACCCCCAGAATAGTCTCTGAGTGCAACAAATTCTTTTGTCTAAGCCTAGGATGGATGGGACATTTTGGACCACATGTATGTAATTGGACTATCTCTGTAACAATTTCCATCAAGTAAAAATACTGATTTTACCTTTGTTCCTTAGAAAAATTTGGGTGAGAGATAGCTCTAGACTGAATCACACCTCTGAAAAATCATGAGATGTGCTGGAAGGTGAGCACAGATCTATCCCTGGTGGTGACCTGCATTATGAGAGTCCTCGGTCTGGGCAAGACAACACGTGTACTCCCTGTGCATGCTTAAATTAGGCTAACTGCTACCAAAGGATGCTGAGGAGGCCAAACATAGAAATGGTTTAGGAGGACATTGAGTGAGGTGGTGGCTAGAGAAAAGGCCTCAGAAGGCAGATACTCTTGTACCCATCTGCACTTGGTCATTGCCAGAGATAGTGGGTTGGATGGGTCTTAGATCTTGAGTTTAATGCTCCCATGCCCTTTGTTTTATAGTAGAAAGCAGCTACTAAAAGAGCTCGGGCAATATTTCTGAGCCGTTCACAAGGACACTATGCAGCATCACATTTTATGATGAATTTTCACATATTTAATCCATGATTTGCTTCTCCCCATGACACTTCTAAAGTCCCTGTAGGCATCACATGTCTCTCTGATACCTTCCCCAGACTCTCATCACTATTTATCCCACTGTTGTGCTTCAGGACGCTATTCTTTCCTAGGTAGCTCCACAATCACCTCCTTTTCTCTCTATTTTCCATCACTGAGGTTTCTGTAGCTCCTCAGGCTGGGGGTCTCTTAGAAGCACATGTACCTGGCATGGCACAGGAATGGGATTCCTTTGGTCTCCTTAGATCCTTGTACCACTTAGCAAAACATGCCACACACTCCCCCAGCAAGCCAAATTTCAAGCTCTGCATGAGCTATAAATTATAAATCTGAGCAGCACATGGAGGTGTAAAAAGCACCAGTAAGAGCACACTTGTTGTTCTAACAGGAAAGCTGGTCTTGGACGGCAGCTTGTAGGTCACTGTGCTCTTAATTTGTTCCCCCTAACACCAAGAGACAAGTTGACAGTGTGCATTCTTTCTGACTAGTCTCTAAAACTACTAAACAATAGTTTTTCTAGTGTTCATTAACCAAAGGCTTAAAACTTGTGGCTGTGGGTGTTGAAAAGCTAGTTATGTCTGAAGTGGAAGGAACAAGACATTAAAGCAATTTTGAGCAGTGTAAAGGTTACGTGTCAGGACTTTTGGGGGAGAAGCACTGCAGCTTGTGAAATGGTTCTGCAAAGAGGCACTGGTTTGTGATGGTTTATTTGGTCTTTGAGGTTCCTGGATAAGAATTTTGAAGCTGGTCATGGGGATTAGTGCTGGCATCCTAAAAAGGGGAGCCTAAAAGCAACCTGAGGGGAAAAAAATCAGGCAAGAAGCTAAAGTTCTCAGACTCCCTGCTCTAGAAATGGCACGTCTCACTCATGGGACTAAGGTATGAACCTATGCTCAGCGGAGGGACTAAAGCACCTCTGGGGAAAGTCACTCAGTTATTTCATATCTGAGTAGGGATAAAGCTGTGTTTTCCAAGGTACCCAAGAGTTATTCCAATTAGGTCAAGAGCTTAGATCAGACCAAATTAACTAATTCTGGGTAAGCCTCACCAAGACTTCATATTTCCGTTGGAGCTAAGGCAAAATTTTTAGACTGGCTAGTAATTGCTGCTCTGAAAATAGAGAGCATAGAAAAGCAGGCTGAGCCTTTGTCTGTTAAATCCAAACTGTCCTCAGCTATTTTTACTAATGAAGGCAACCTTACTGGAAAGATGCAGTTAAACTGGGTGAGGATTCAGGACAACCTGTTTCCACCACTCCTGGGTCTCCTCTGAAAAGCCCACCATGAACAGGACACTGAAACGCTTGATGAGAGCCTCCTCATCGACTCCCATGGGACCTAAAGCACTTGGCACCTCCTCAAGTTCCATCTTCCTTTCCGCCTGAGATGCTGCAGGGCAGTACTCAACTGGCATGTCTGGGGAGCCCAGCAAATGTTGGGAAAATATGCTGAGCATCCAGTTGCTTCTGCAAGCCATCAGGATTTTGCACCCCAAAACTGAGATTCCTCACTCATTTTTGCCATGTGTATCCCCGGACACCTCTTCTGCAGCTGCCAGGCTTTGTTTTTAGATGCTTTGTCCGCTGGAGGGAGCATATGGCAAAGGATTAGCCAAGGCGCAAGCAACAGAAAAGCCACGCAGGCCTTCTCTGTGAATGGGCACTTTCCTGGCATCCGGATTTAGTAAGTGATTGGGTACTGGTTTTGAAATATGTTTGCACTTAAACTGGGGCCGGGGAGGTTTGATTAGATTTTGCT
This sequence comes from Nothura maculosa, assembly GCA_032353885.1. NCBI lineage: Eukaryota > Metazoa > Chordata > Aves > Tinamiformes > Tinamidae > Nothura > Nothura maculosa. The sequence continues at coordinate 571,307 of JAUBOD010000883.1, forward strand.
CAAGCTGCCTGCTAGGTAAACGCAGAGAAGTGTGATTTATTTAAATTCTGGGCTCCAATTTCTTGCCTTTTAACAAATTCCTCCAGGAAAGACAGGAAGGAAAGTCCAAGCATCTTGTGGAGCTTTCTCTGAATTTAGTTTGTAACTTCATACCATTCCCTTGATTTATAAATAAACGAAGTATATGTATATATATAAAATAAATAAAACTAAACTCACTGAAATCCTTGGGGAATCTGTGGAAGTTACTGAGTCTTGTGCCAGAAAACCTGAATATTTTCCTTAGGCCATACAAATGCTTTTGCTGAGCCACACATTAGCATACCCTTTAATTTTATTTAGTGATAGGGAAAAAAAAAGAGTTGATCTTTACTTGCACATTCTGTTGGGTCCTGAAAACATCAGGGATGCAAGTGAAATGGTCAAATCGAAGGAAGACACAAGATTCATTACTGCAAATTCCCACATTTCTACTTTTTGGCTTTGTCTTGTTTTCATACACCCTGAGCACCCTTGTTGTCCTGGTGTCTAAGCTGAAAGTGGTTTTCATGATCCTACTCCCAAGGAGGGAGGGATGGATTCGACAGAGATATGGGAGAGCTGGAAAGTGCAGAGTGGTGCTGACAGCAACATGCACAAGGACTTGTGTCTTTCCACCTCCCACCAGGAGCTAATGAGGTGCTTAATCTTTTGCAAAGCTTTCTGTTTTTCCAAATCTCAACCAGCAATTGCCCATGTGTTTAGGTACTTGAATGGCTTTCATGATCTACGTCTTAGCTGTTGTGCCTGAAATGTACTTTGTGGACGTGAATTGGAGGTGAATTAAATGCTCTCCTTGGCCTTAGCAAGGTCTTTCACACCTGGAGCATCTGTGCCTCAATACAGGTTTGTCTCCTTGCATGCCTGTGCTGTTTCAGCTGCCTGATATGGACCAAACCTCTTTGGACCACCACCAAACAGTGTAGAAAATAGTCGTGTACACCTTAAAACAGGTTGCAATATACATCAGAATGTCTGTTCCCCCTTGCAGAACAGGTAAAGCTGAGCTCTGTGCAACTACACATCCATGGCTACTAAAGCAAGAGCTAATGTTTGACTAATGAGCTAATGACTCTGGAGCTAACTTGAACTCTTGGTTGTCAATCTGACCGCACTACAGGCTCAATGGTAAGTCACTGTGGCTGATGGCATCACATTGCTCCACTCGAAAGAGACCACTCATCTGTCTTCTTTTAATATAAATTGCATTCCCCCACTTTAGGGACTGGAAAATCGGTCCTACTCCTTTGCTGTAGAGGAACTGTCATAAACTCACAAGGGGTCTTTCAGATGGGTTGCCAAAAACTGGTTTCCCAAGGCTTGTTTTTGTTTCTTTACAGGTAGCATTTCTCATGTTTCCCCCAGGACATCTTTATACATCTTCATTTTTTGTTTTCTGTTTTGTTTCAGAAGGGCAATAATGGTGCTTTAAAATGTTTTGATTGAACCTTGCTTTATTCTCAAAGTGGATTTTATGTCTGTTTTGACTGCAGATTTGCAAAGGGAAAAAGAAAAGAAAAAACCAACCTGCTCTAACTCCCTCACAATAATACTACATATTGCACTACTTGCAATTATTAGTACAGTAAACTTAACAATATTGATTCAGAGGATTTGTGGTTTACCAGCATAGTTTAGTTGTTAGCCTTCACACCATTGCCTGACTCATGAATACACATTAAGTCCCAAATAGTTCGTTTACAGTTTAAACAGTTAGGTTTGTGTGTGTGTATGTGTGATTTTTTTTTTATTTATTTATATTAATTCAGGTCACATTTCCCCTGAGACACTGCTACTACCATGGGGCCTGATCCAAAGTCCATTGATGGCTAGTGGGAGCCTTTCCAAAGAATTCAATAGAGTCTGGACCATGGCCACTAGGGCACCATTTTCTGAGGTGCTGTGTAAACACAACTCCCAGGGCCTTTAATTTGTCTTTGTGAGCACACTCGCCTTTGAAAATCCCAGCCTTATATGCTCTCCTTTATCTGTGCATGTGGTTTGAGGGTAACGGGCTGCCTGGTTCTTGACAGGTTGTCTATTAAATATAGATGATGCCTTCACATGCAATTGTCTGTTAGATTTTTTGAAGGAACAAAAGGCTCCTATTCGCAAGCTCTGGCATGTCATGCGGGGATGATTAAAAAGGTTAAGGCTTCAAGATATTTCCCATTTACTTCAATCCCTCAAATAGCCCTAATTAAAAATTAGCCCTGATATAATGCAGTGGTTATAGTACAATCTCTGTGTATGTGTGTGTATATATATATATATATATATATATATATATATATATAAAATACA
>JAUBOD010000883.1:576500-654123 GCA_032353885.1 Nothura maculosa
GGCGGGTTTGGAGACCTCCAGAGAAGGAGACTCCACAACCTCCCTGGGCAGCCTGTTCCACTGCTCTATTACCCTCAGTGTAAAGAAGTTACCCCTCACCTGCAGATGGAACCTCCTGTGCTTCAGCTGCACCCATTACCCCTTGTCCTATCACCGGCCACCACTGAGAAAAGCTTGGCCCCCTCTTCCTTACAATCCCCCTTCATGTATTTATATATGTTAATAAGATCCCCTCTCAGCCTTCTCTTCTCTAAGCTGAACAGGCCCAACTCACACAGTCTCTCCTCACATGAGAGATGCTCCAGCCTTGCAGAGGTCTTCTGACCTAGAGGAAAGCCCTAAAGCAGTTCAACTCAGTTAAGATTAGATTAGGAACGTAACAAACTCTTAATAATGCAGGACCAGGACATGTAGAGAGTATAATCTAGGGAGTTGGCATGTTGTGACCTTTTCCATATAATTGTGTGAAGGAAAGATCAGCCATGGGATACTTAACTACTAAGTGGAAAGTCCACTCTGTAGTAAAAGCTTGCCTATATCTGTGGATTTTGCTTGCTCTTGGTGGTAGCAGCAAAATTTGCTTTGTTTTAAAACACAATAGCTTAATTGCTATTAAGCTATTGTGTGCTACACCGGCACCACTTGTATGAAGATCACAAGATGTAAACATGGTAGTGTTAATGCATGGGTAGCGTTAACTACTCAGTATAACTCCCCACTCCATTCACTGCTGGCATGGATGGGAGTTTTCCCACTGAGTTGTCTGACACATCTTGGCACATCTTGACCTGATGAGATAGTCAGGCTCAAAATGACTTGCATTGAACGCAAACCATTAATGCACAAAGCAAGCCTGCATGTGAAAAGCAACAAGAGTGTCTGTGTAACAGGTATGGTGCCTATCAAAAATAATCCAATCTTAGTGTTCCTGAATTCACTTAATACCTCCATTGATTATGTTAACTTGAAAAGTATTTTTTGAGGCTTCACAACCCCCAAGGGAAAAAGGCTGTAGAGAGAAATCTGGGAGCAGAGACACGGACACGGACAGTGTCTCTGCTGAGTGCATCAATAGGTACAGACGGTTGCAAGGCTGAGTGCATCAATAGCTACAGACGGTCCAAAATGCTTGGGAGTTCCTTGTACAAATTCATTCCTGATCAGTGCAGGACACTTTTGAAATGCGCAATCCAGTTTTCAGGAGGGAGAATTCAAATGGACCTGAACCCCAGGAAAACATCCTCAGTTGACTTTAATCTGCTTTTGCCACCAGTAAAAAAAGCAACAACCTGGGCAATTTAACTACTCTGGAGATAAAGTAATGATGGACATTGGTGTACTAAGAAGGGAGAAGAAGTGTCTAGCTTAAAAGTAGCAATGAAAATCATACCCCGGCAAGAGGAAGGTCGCAGTGATACCATAGTGTTCAGAATGGTTATGGAGGGTTAGACAGGTTGAAGAAATCAGTCCGAGAGAAACTTCTTCCAGAGAAAGGATATAGTGTGTTTATTTTGCCTTTGGCCTTGTTTAATGGTAAAAGAAAAGCCTTAATTAATGGTAAAAGAAAAGCCTTTTTTTTCCAGCAAAATGATTTTTAAATCATTGGAAAAAAATGTTATAAAATAAGATTTACATGGATAGTTTGAAGCACAGTGCAAAACTACATTTCTTTCAAATTCTTTTGACTCTAGATCCAATACTTTGCTAAAATTTTAATTTTGATGAATGTTAATTCAGGTCATTTTTCTCTTTAGATTGACATATGAAACAGATTTAGTTCAAGATACATGAAAAGACAGGAGAATATGTGCAGCTTTTGAAGTGAGTTTTGCCTTTTAGCTTGAGTGGAGAATATACCTGAACATGACTGCTCAGCACGTGATCTCTCTTGCAAGCTTCCTATCAGTTGCTGAATATGACTGTGTTTTCTTCTGACAATTTGAAAATGTGCTGCAAGACATAAGCAGATAGAAAACTCACATTTCCATCAATGGACAACTCCAGTGTCTTGTATGCGTTTCCTATTGTGAAAGAGAAAAGAGTGAAAATAGGTCATGGACATTCTCCTATTTGGTATCAGAGAGTTTGATCTTGTCAATGGAATAAGGACAACTTAACATTTTTAAGGTTTGTGCCAAGAAAATTATCTTCCATTTGATTTGTCTTCTCTGTGATCAAAGCAGTTGGATAGAGTGTGAAGGACAGGACAAGAACCACCTCCTTCCACCACCTACTTTTGCAAGCAAGGAAAGGTTTTCCTTGTGAGAAACCTCTGCCTGTGCTGGCTGGGAGTCTTGTGCTGCAGCTCTGGGCCTCCAGTGTTTTAACAAGAGGCCCCACAAATATTTAACTCCAGCGAGAGGAGAAAACCTGGTATAGTAGGGTGGGATGGATATGTTTGCTGAGAAGAGAGGGTGAAAGACTGTGGAATTTATTGATTGGATTCCCGTTGCAGCACAAATGCTTTCTCATAACCCAGGAGTAGATAATGGCTTGGCAAACAAATATGCACTGAGTGCACTTGGCTGGAGGTATTTATGTTTTGTCCCAGAAAACTGAAAGGAGAGGGAAAGGTGAGGACCTTGTTTAGCTCTCCAAGGATGCCCTCGTGTGTGAATGAGATTGGTGCATTCCTGAGGCGGCCAAATTGCTCCCCAGAGGTATTTCTCGGAGGTGCAGGGATTCTTTTAGCAGTCTCCAGGGATGGATGGGATGAATACCACCAGTGACTGGGGAGATGAACCTTGCCACCTCCTAGGCCCAGGCTATGCCTTGCTGCATGAGACACAAATCTATGTGTCATGAGTGACAGTATCTGATGTAAATTGGATGTGGCAATTTCCTTTCTTGTGCGGATCTCACCAGTGCTATACCTAAGTTCATCAACACCTTCTGCTTGCTTTCTTCCTCCTCACATAGCAATTTCTCCAGTTTTTACTTCTGTTTTAATACTGCTTTCAGCTGCCAGATCCAGTGGAGACAGGGAAGAGACAGTGACAATCAGACTATGTTGTAAGTCTGAAAGTCTCTCTGTTTTCTTATGTGAAACTGCCTGTCTGGTGAACACTGCGTAGATGGGTTTAGCAGTGCCTTCTTCTTCTTCCCTTCTCTTTCCTCTCTGGGCAACTCCATTGAGTATTTTTCCCATTGTTCCCCCTCTCCATTATGTTGTTTACAGCAAAAATCCCACAAGTTCAGATTTCACAAGCTTAGCCCATTGAGTAGCATTTGAATCATCTAAGCTCCAGTGCGAAGCCCAGTCATCTGGCCAGCGCCAGAAGCTCAGCAGTCCCTATACAGTAAGAACACAAGAAACAGAGATAGAAGTAAGTCTTGTGCTCTCTGTATCACTACTGTATCCTTTTTGCTGTATGGAACATTGAAGAAAGGAAGGAGCTTTGAAAGAAAAATGTCTCTTGTCTCACTGGTTTTTCTCCCTTCCTTCCAGCGTTCATTCCTATGGGATATTTAGATCTTCTGCAGGTTAGAATACCTTGTTGTTCTTTCAAAAGAGCTTTAGTCCTCTCTCATGAGGATGTAAAAGGAAAACTGGCAGTTTTCTTTGAAAAGCAAGCAATTCAAGAATTCTTTATTGGGAAGAGCGAAGATGTTTACTGAACAAACATTTAAATCAGCCATGAATCTATTATATTATTTTATTTTCCATAATGAAAGTCATTTCAAGACAGAGGATAGGCTTTTCTCCCATTCCTGTTTTCTTTTCTGACTATTTTGCAATGAAGTTCATAGCTCTTGGTAATTTTACAGTTTTTTTGCACAGATCTCCTTCAAATAGAGAAGAAAGCATCCATCAGAAAGCAGGTGGTGACTTCCTGATTCTCCTAGCACAACTCTACTGGCCTCCTCGAGCCTAAATCTGGTACCAAGCCAAGGGTATCCAAGAGGCAGCACAACTTCCATTGCTTCTTCCAGAAAGGAAGGCAGTTCCTTCAACATCAAGGTAGCAAGCCCAAACTTGATGAGTTTTCAGCAAGCAAAGCTTTTATGGTCCCTTTATCTAAACATATTCATCAAAAAGGGTTGCAAGATGGCCGAGTGTTCAATATCTAAGCATATTCAACGTGCTGGACTCCTTTCTGGCATGTTCACCCACTCTTCCCCTTTCCACCTCCATAGATACACTATTGTCTTTTCATGCTTGGCTCAGTCTTCCCCTCCTCTCTCATATCCATGTGTTTGCATGGAAATCACCCAAGTTGCCACCTCAGTTGTACATGGTGCTGCTGTGCCAAGCCTGGACCTCTAAACTGGAGCAGACTTGGTGTTTGGCAGGAGGAACGTTATGGAAATATTTCCTCCAACTCTCTGGATCCAGCTGCTGCCCCTCACTTGAAGGTCTCAAGTGGATTTAGCTCCTGGATATACGCTCCTCAGGCAGGCAGGAGGCAAGAGAAAAAAGCAGGTGATATAGCAGCGGCATGATCCAGTAGACTCTGGTTTTGCAAGGCTTTGTAGGGGTTTGGTCCTGAGGACAGGTGCAGGCAGGAGGACAGAGAAAGAGAGACAAAAATGACCTTTAAAGTTTTGTTTCAGCCTGCCACGTCTCCCTACTGAAAGCACACTGGCTTACACAAATAACTTTTGACCTCCGGTCTTTTCACTTGTGTCGGCGCATTGTGCCGGGAGCATTTGTCTTTGGGCTCTGACACATGGCCTTTTTGTGTGGGGGTGCGTGTGAAGGTTGGGGCATTGCGACTGTCTAGATATTGAGTTATTATCATTCGGGCTTCTTCTTCAGCAGCCCCTCTTTGTGCATGCAGAAGTAGACAACAGATAATGCAGCTGTAAGGGAAAGAACTAAAGGGACATTAAAAAAAAAAAAAAAAAAAAAAGGAAGAAAAAAACAAGCCCATAGCAGCATTATATATATTTTTTAGTTTGCCTCCATGGAAAAGGTCTACTAGGTATTCCTGAACTGTCCGAAAGCAGAAGTTAATGGTTTCATCCTGTGGGACAGGTTTCCAGATGGAGTAAATTAGTGTGGACTCCATGACATCAATAGGGCTGTACAGAATTGCACCATTTTATGAGCTGACCCACAGCCCCCCAGGAACTGTGCCAATTTATACCATCTGAGGGCCTGTCCTTTTAACATCATAGCAACATGAGATGACACAAATCAATGTCTAGTGGCTCTACGGCAGGCCCTTCTTATCAAAACACTTGATTTGCGTTGGAAAATGTTCCCAGGATCCGTATGTGCAAACAAGCTGTTGCAGAACTCCTGGAGACAGGAGTTATAGGGCCAATCTCAGTGGGCAGGTGTGATTCATGCCTACTGAGGACATGGTCTGAGATATTCTGCACAAGAGGAATGTGCCTGTTTTCAAGACAAACATCGTCTTAATAACTCATGGGTGTGAGAAGATGCTGTAAGAGGAGATGGAGTTTTGTTTGAATGTTGCATTCCCTCCTGGCACGTCAGTGGGTTGGTACGGTAGCAGTGAAAGAGCTCATGAGGGACAGAGCAGCTTGTCGAGCTCACAGGAAAAGCACTGCTGTGAGGTTTGTCTGTGACTGAAACCAACATGTTGTATCTTTACCCTACCTCCAAGCTGGTTGCCAAATATTTCTGTTTTTAGGAATACAGTGTTTTCTTTGAGCTTGGTTTGCAAGTTCAAAAGGTGGAAACCACATCCACCAAGAATGGAGCATCTTTGATGTAAAATTGGTTGGAGTACAGGATGTACTGAAGGATTTTGCTTGCAGGTGTTCCTTTGGAGAATGAATTTCCACAACCAGAGTGGCAAAAAATGAAGATGGGTATCGCAGGCTGTAGGAGGGGTGCTCTGAGGCTTGTCTCTTGCCTGACAGTGGGTCTGAGGGAGATCTCTACTTGCAGAAGATGTGGGAGCCACTCACCACACCTCTTACCTCTTAAAGCACCAAATCTGAGATTCTAGGCAGCTGAAAATCCTGGTTTCTGTAACTGCAGTAAAGAAATATCCAAAATTCCTCACAGTTCAATTTTGCAAAGCTTTTGACATTGATATTATATAAATATATTATATATATATATATTCATATAATTTTTTCTTATATAAGTTCTTTATTTTCCTATCTTTTCTTCCTTTGGGACTTGATGGCTGAGTCTATGCTGCAGCACAGGAGGGACTGTGAAGACAAATTTTCGAGCAGATTTCCTATCTTCCTTACTTCTTGCATCAGCCCTGGGATGCTCTGATGTGAGATCGAAGTGCACCTTGAGATGCAGGCAACACTTGTGGATGCTCACATGTGGTTTGACTAGCGTTTTCTGCATGAACACATTGCACCTTCCATCTATGTAGATGTCATCTGGGTGGCCTAAGGTCCATTGGGTTGTCCCAAGTGTGACTCCACACTTCTGTGCAGGAGGTCAGTCTGCAAGACAAGTGTACAGTTGACCATTGAAAGAAACAATGCAAAACAAGGTTCAATGTAGTATGTGGCTTCCTGTGAAAATTAAATTCATTTAAGTACTGACTCTAGCCCTACCTGGTGCCTCTGTGCCAGTGAATGCAAGCTCCCACGGCATGATAACGTAGCGAGCAGGAGAGGTTTGTGCCCTGTTATTTGGCCTGGGAATTGTGATTATTTCTTTCTGCCTGAACCTGCTGATGTCCATGCCAGTTGCATGGTTTGCTGGCCAAGGCACATGGTTTCTCTCCCTGCAGCCACGCTACAGTAGATGGAAGATTACTTCCCCACACGCATTGTTGCTGCTGATAATCCTCATGCTCTGATTCATTTCCAGAGATAAGAGTATGGATCTTAACAGCCTGACTTAATCAAACACATGTTGATTTTAACCAGGAACATTTCCTTCTCCTTGGGGAGCCTTTCCGCTTGTTGTCATGTCATTCCCTAGCTCTGGCAGGACCTGTGGAGACTCCTTAGCCAGCTCTTCTCAATCAAGCACATTCCTCCCATGCCAGTCTTCCTATCATCAGCTGATCAAAGCTACACTGCAGCATGTCTGCCTTTGCCAGGCAGTTCATTATTTGTTGTTCTTTTGTCACATCTCTCTTCTCTCGTTTCCTTGCTGATTTAAACAATACCATTACTTTTGGTTTCTTTATAACAGGGAGCCTCTGTCCCTACCAAAATAATATCAGCTTTTATTTTCCATCTATTGGGACATGATTTCTTACTTCAGCTTCAACATTTCCAAAATATTTGGACCCTCGTTGCTGATAATGACAGGACTTTTAGGTGTCTCTGTACTACCTGCAGTACTCAACTTGCAACATTAACACATAATCCTCCTGATATTTTACTTTCTATCCTTTTAAAGGGATTATTTTAAAGCTAATTTTTGCAATCATGTTCAAATAAACTGTACATTCAACAGAGGTGTTGAGCAACGGGAATAAGACGAGAGCAATGTATGACAAGGGATATAGTTATGTGTTGGAATGCCCCACAGCTTTTAATGCCAATGCAATAGGCTAAATGATGCTCTGTCCTCATAGTAACATCTGCAGCAGTAACTTCTAACTCCTTCTTTGGATTCTTTTGTTTTGGCAGACTTGATGCTATTTTCGCTGTCAAGAAGGCAATGTGTCTTAGTCCTAGGCATCCAGGACTCAATCTGTCCTTGCTGGATGTACTTCCCTCCATGTGTGCGTGATTCCCAGGTGTGGTTTTCGTGGCTTGATCACAGCTTCTTGAATACTACATGCTCTCCATGGATTAGGTTAGATTTGGACCAGGAAAATACCACCAGAAAAGAGTATCATAAGAGAAAACGAGCATTTTATTTAAAGGTGCCCTCCCAGAATCCTGAGCCTCATGGATAACTATTTGCATGAAGAAGGAAAATAAAGATTATTTCATAAAAGTCAGACCTGTTTAATTTTATAGCATTTAAGTCAGCGAAAATGCATCAGACAATTATATTGTACTTAATACTCAGATAATGGAACAATGAAAGATGTATGTTTGCATTTTGTAAAATTAAACTGTATGCAGTTATTTATCTTTTACCTTAATTGTTTGAGCTTGTTTCTAATGTAAACTGTTGTAATTTTAAATAAATATAATAGAAAAAACTTTCCTAGGTATCGGAAATCCAGAGTAAATTTACTTTGCAAATAGGCTTTGTTAGGCATGTTTTATGCTAGGGATCTTAAACTGACACTTTCATTCAAAAATATTTTAAATACTTTAGCATAGGGCCTACTGTTCCTCCTAGGGCTGTGAAGAGCTTTAAGAGGAGAGAGGACCTGAGTCAACGAAGAATTGCAGGTGATCTTTTAAAAAGACAGCTAATACATAGTGTGTCAGATGACACATAGATATGAATTTAAGGCATGCACTGAGTGCCTGTGCATCTGTGTGTGCCTACATGCAGCCAGCAGCAAAACTCCCATTTCTCAGTAGCTTGGATTGCTACGATTTTTGATTCCTTATACAATACACAGTAGGAAGAGACACTGGAAAGTACCCCATTCCTGATATCCTTTTGATGCCCTCTGTTTTCTCTGCAGAGCAAAGGAGTAGTTATAGTCCAGATCTAGGAGCAGCTGAAGCTGCAGTGCTCATGGGTGCATGATGCATCAGAGAAGGAGGATTGACAGACCCTGCCGTTCTGCTTATCTGAGAAATGTGCACGGGAATTAAGTAGGATCCTTTATCACTAGCATTTCATTGTCTTGATTCAATCCTACAGCGGGTCCATCCTGCTCTGTGGGTGAAAAAGCGGTAGGAGGCAACAAATCCTGTAAAGAATGCATACCAGGAACCATGTATATAAGAAGGCTAACGCAAACTTGTACAGATGATCTGAATTCTGTTGGGTCCAGGTGTTTCAGCTTTTGACTTAGTGACCTTACTACTACTTTTTTTTAAAATTTGAGATGGTTCTGCATGTAAAAATAGGATTGAGGCATGGCAGGGCCTGTTTTACAGGTCCATTTAATACATGGTTTGGGTGGTTGAAAGCACAGGACTCCATTCTTTCATCTTCCTTTGCACTCAAGCCAAACATTAATGGTTTCAAAAACATGCCTTAGCGTGTCTTAATGATGCTATCAGAAATCTGAATGCTCACTTCTGTTTGGGTGATGACTTTAGGGCTCCCAGAATCAAGCAATAATGTTAAGACAACTTTTTCAATGGAGTCTATCATCATGCCATGTAAAATCCCAATTATCTGTACTGGGAAAATACAGTTACTGCTTTGTAACTCTTTGAGCGGTTGCAGAGATGATCTCGGTTAAGCCCAAGATGTTGATTAAGGAGGTGAATGCAACTGTTGACTTAGCCCTAAGGGGTTGTTATAAATGTGCCTGTTTGTTTTTCCAGTACCATGAGGGAAGGCTCCAACAAAGGAAATGCTCTGGGTTGAAAGGTACCTGGAGTGATTAATGACATGTATATTCAGCATGACGTCTTTATCATAGGGTGGTCTTACTGATTTTGAGTTGAGCAACCTGGGAAGTGGAAAAAAAGGTTGTAAAAGTGAAAGCCTGGCGAAAATTAATTAATTGCTGAAACAAAAGTGTCCGCCTTCCTCATCTACCTGGAATTCAAAAGACAATCCCATCTTTCAGGATCCTTGCAGTGGTTCTGTAAATCATGACTGATGTTGCTTTCATAGTGTGAAGTGAGTCAAAAACAAAAGAAAAAAGAAATTAGGAATGTTGGGGTTGGTTCAGACATGTTAGCAGCATATGCCAAGACAATTTTTTTGGATGAATGCAGCCCTTTTGACAAAGGGAATTTATCAGAGGGAATTTAACCTGGGTCAGAGTGCCAGCAGATATGCCCATGAGTTGACCTATATTGGTTAGCAAGAATGATTTTCAATGAAGTTCACAGTTCCTTGCCTGTATCTGTACTGCAATCATCTCTGATGACCTGGTCAGGCTACCAAGACAGGACTGAGCTAAGCATATACAAATTGTATATGGATATTTCTAAAATTTACTGTGAAATAATTCCACAGAATCATTATTCAGGGATAATGACCACCAGTTTTTAGATGCATTGCCCTGCTTCACTTTGTTTAAGGTTCATAGATGACCAGAGGTTGATGGACCATTGATTTCTGTGGTCTCAGCTGTGTATTGGAAAAATGATAAAAACAAGAAGATGATAGAGAAAAAAAAAATGGAAACTTGAATATCAGCATTACAGGAAACAGGCAAATTCTCTTCAAATCAGCCCTCCCCTCTTATGTCCTAATGCACCATAAAAACGTCATTGTCAATTAAGAGTGATTTAAATAGAGAAAATGTGAATCTGTCTGAAAACCACGAGATTCAAATCCATCTTCTTCCCCTTGACATAATGTCAGTGGTATTATAGGACTGGCTGTACAATACTTGTTCTTTCATGTCCCAGGCTCTTTTTGCTAGTTTTTGTTGCATTCAAAGCACTATTTTGCAGGCACCATCTCTCCCAGACTGCAAAATCTTAGCCACAAGTTTATGTCACAGCAAGTTCAACTGCAGATCTTCAGAGGAAATCCTACCAGAATGTCACTGTGTCCATTTTGAGATGCAATGAGAAGCAGCGGTTATTCCTGCTGACATCTACTATTTAGTCAATGCAGGACACATAGATCCTGAGGTTGTCATGATGCATAGCCCAACTGGGGCCAGTTTCTGCTGGTAAAAGGTAAGTTATGTAGTGGTGACGAAATCAGACACAGCTATGCCATGAGGCAGGAAGACGCTTCTTTATCCCTTGTGATTTCAAGGGGAGAAAGGCATCCAATTTAAACCTGTGCCAAACATGATGAAGGTCTCCTTTCACCCACAAACATACTTTGGTTTCAGTGGTAAAATCCTCCCTGTGCCAGGTTCTGCAAAGACAAGAGGAAACCTTCAAGCAAATGAGCACATGAGCAGGCGGATGTGGACGGAAAGCATCCCTCCTCACATTCCTGCTTTATTGAGTCCTGCATGGATGGCTTTTATGCCAGCAGCAGTCCCAGAAAGCCTGGAGGAGTAGACGGTAGGTGCATAGTTACTGGTCCCTGCATCCCAGATGCTTCTGGGTTTCTATGTGCATCTACCTAGCCATGAGTCCCTGCTGAAAGACTTTCTCAAAAGGCCTCCTGGGCATCTTTGAGAGCACACCAACTTTTAATCTGCAAGATCTCAGTATGAAGAACATCACTTCCAGAGAGAGGGCAGAGAGGATGGAGGAAGAGATAAAATACTCTAAAGTGTCTCTTTTTTTCATCATTTCTCTGATGATGGCTGATTTTTTTTTGCTTTTAGCTCCTTTAGATGGCACCATTCTCCTGTGCTGATACTACACTGAAGCCTGCGTCAATTAGTATTCATAGTGCAAAAAGGAGCAAATTCCTTCATTATGTGGGAGCCCTGCAGCACTGTGTAATTGAGGCAGTGTCAGCAATTCCATTATGAGCCCCGTTTTCTGCTTTGGGCTGGAGGGCAGCAGGGGCTTATACTTGAACTTGAGCTGAATGTTCAGAGCGGTCGAGTCCTTCATTTCCAAAGGTATAAGCATGCAGGTATCATCTGGGGATAATGTTTCCCAAATGGTGCTCTCTGTATATTAGTGGCATGAGGGAGCGTGCTCTGCGGGTGCAGATCTGTATGGAATACAAAAACTGGTGGAATTACAACAGCCACAGATCTGGGCTTTCTATTAAAAAGACACAGAAATTTGATGGTGTTGGTGACGGAGGTCTTTGTGCCTGGGGCCCCACCAGAGCCCTTGCAAGTCCCTCCAGGGAGGTCAGTAGGATGTGTCTTCATGAAAGATAAGTCCTACACCTGACCATGAGGACCATTAAATGTGTTTATCATCTCTGGATGCTGGGGAACCAGCTGTGGCCCTGCAGGCGGTTGGGTGTTATTTTGGTGTGCCTGCAGCATCTCACCAAGTTGGGTGAGAAGCTCAAGTTGTACAAAAGATGGACACTATGGCTCTTCTTATGGTTCCTGCTAGTGGTGGGTGCAGACAGGAGCACATTTTTCACCTCTATAAGGGGATTTATTTCTCATCTAATTGCTGTCAATTTTTTGTCCACAATATGAGGTTTGTAACCAGACTTGGATGGGACATTTCCAAACATTTGTATTACAGTGAAAATACTTCCATGGACTTTTTTCCTCTTCTGGATTATAATTTGAGTTAGGAAGGGACCTCTGGAGATCACCTTGTCCAACCTCCCACGTCAGAATAAAGCACAGAAAGGTATGACCTCTTGAAAAGGTTCTGCAGCCATGGCCAAATCTCACTCTAGATGAACTGGTTAAAAAGAGAGGAGTTTGACCTTAATGATGTTCATAGACCATTTCACCTAAGATCCTCTGAATGAGAACATAATGGTGTTGTGGAAACCTAGGAAATATTTGCAGGCACTGGTGAGCAGCAGCCCTCATGAGTCACAGTGATGGAGCAGAACTGCACTAAGTACTGCCTAGGAGACCCATGGGTTCTGCAAGATGTACCGGTTGGTTTCCAAACCTGTTGGAAAGTCAAAAAGTCTATGGAGAGGGAAGAAGGGAACGATCAAAGGTCAATTTATTTAAAAAAATATTTTTATCTCATATTATTTTTAAAATCAGGATGTAATAAAATCATAATTTTATAAAAACTGTCATTTAAGCAAAATTTAGGGATAACGTAGCCATTGTGAGAGCTTGACAATCTTGACTTTTTTCCCAATAACTTTTTGGTTTTATTGCCCTGGGATTTTCTTATTGAAGTGCAAAATCCATATTCACAACATGTGAATGAAGCTTGTGACCTGCTTCTCCAGCTAAGCAGGAAATCAAACCGATCTATTTTGCAAATGCTATGTTGGTATGAAGACATTCACAGGAGTGCAGCGGAAAGATTTATGGATGGAAAGTGGAAGCAGTGATGCCAGGAACTGGGAAGTGAAGGATAGGAAAACATCTTTCCTAGAGATTGGTGTTTCAGTATGATCCCTTAGTCACTGGTAATTTCTATCTCGTCTTACACTCCTATCAGTGTGATTCCCTGTGGGGTTTATCCATCTTGACTCTGGTCAGTGCCACCTCTTTGCTCCTCCGTGTTGCCTAATGTAGAAGGGTGTCCATTGGGGTGAATAGAAAGAAGAGACTAAAATAATTTAATAAATGATTAAAGTGTTCCTCTGTAGTCTTGTAAGATTTTCTGGTTCTGTTTGATTTTGCAAGGTTGCTGTTAGAGGACAACTAAAAGAAGGTTTCTGAATAAGAGTCCCGTGTCTTCCTTTAGGAGAGTGATGCTAGTAGGAGAAGAGCTAGAGTAATCTGTCCCCATGGATAAACACCATTTCCATAAAAGTAAAATAACTTAAAAAAAAAAGTATGTTTTTTAATAGCGAATAACCCCAAATCAATGACTGCCCCATCTGCGGCGAAATCAGTGACCCCGCACCGCTCGCTTCAATTGTCTCTGCCTTTGTTTCTGCCCCAGCCTTTGTCCAGCTGCACCACAGAGTTTTTGGAGAGCATCAAAGCAGAGACTTGGCTCCCCTATTCCTGCCCAGGGCTCCGACTGCAGCAAAAGTGGTATCTCCAGGCTCCGATGCAGGTTATGCCATCTCATCGCCTCCTGGGCACTTTGCAACACGGAGCATCACACCAGCAGCGCCAGCTCCAGAGCCAAACCATCCGTGCTCAACATCTGTTAATGTCGTGTCGGGCACATACAATAGAAAGGACTCTTCATTTGGGGCAGAGGTGTTGCAGTACTTGATTCAATTATTAATTATAATTAATTATAATTATATTGATTTAATTATTACCTGGAGAAGTAGGTTGTTGCTTTTACTTCCTCCTCACCTTGCTTTTTTTTTTCTCCAGAATTCAGGGTGTCGACTCAGATTACTTGTTTTATTTATTTGTTTAGTCATTTTCTCTCTGTCTCTTTGTTAAATAAATAAAATCATTAATTAAATATAACCTTGTGTATATCAGTCCTTTATTAGTCATAGCTTAGCTTACCAGGAAAGAAAAATTTAATTCTTTTCTTTATTCCTTTTTTTTGTAATCTAATGGAGCAAAAAAAAATGCTTAATATACTTTAAATGTTCTGTGGGAATAAAAGCACCTCCATTAGGCTCTAAAATTCCTTATATTTACTGCAAAGGTAAAATTCTATATTATCAACAAAGAAAAAAAATTATGTCTATCAGATTGTAAGTGTGCATCATGAAGTACTGTATTTATAGGTGATGTTGAATAAAGCTTCAGCATTAACTAAAGTGGTGTGAAAAAAATCAGCAACAGCAAAATTTCAAATGTAAAATAAATGTATAATAAAAATTATACAAAAAAAAATCAAAAGAGTGAATGCAGCATTTTTTAGTAAATAACATTCACATGCATCTTCCCTCCTGGTACGCTGTATTATGCAGTTAGCACCTATTTATTTCTTGGCTTCTATTTTCCTTCAAAGGGGAAGCACACGGAGGTTTTGCCGTTCGCAGCAGGGTAGGGATCACCTTTCCGATCCCTTTCGCGCCCACTTGCCCAGTACAAAGCAGTCAAGAATTTCATTTTGGAGCCGTCCGGGACAATTTTGTGGCGGCGACCCTGCCGCCTAACCCTGTTTGCTGAGTTACGCCGGGTTTGCTGACAACTTCTACTTGAGTAAATTGTATTTAGACAACAATATATTTCATTCAGGTCTTTTGCAATGTCTGGAGCAAGGTCAGTTTTATATTCTGCCGAAATCATAAAGTGACACTTGAGATAAACAGAATGTTTACTCTCTCCATGTGAGCCGAGCCTGATATGTAAATTTATCCTTATTCTTTCATCAAATTTGCATTTACCCTCTTAGTCAAACACTACAGGCTTCCAAATCAAACAGCTTTAATGGTGGTCAACTCTTTATGACCGATTGCCATATCAGAGAGAAAGAAGCAGCAATTTAGATTAAAATAGGAAGAGTAACACAGCATAACAAGCGTCATCCGGTTGGCAATAATTGGATAAACTTTTCATACGAGTGAATGTGTTTTGATGCTCGACTGCCTGGAAAGCAATCGCTGTATTCTTCTGCCTTTATTGTACGCCTTTTATCTGCAGCAAACAGGCCACACTCACCTGCCATTATTTTCATTATTTTTTTTCCATTCTGGTCCAACAAGCCAAATGCCACTAAATAAATTCTTTTTTTTTTCTCCTCCTTTTTCTTTTAAATTTACATAAAAAGGAAAGGACTCAATTCATGGCAGCAAACCATCAGGTTTTCTTATATCTTCAGTGCTGAGGTCATGATGTGATAAAATGACCAGGCTGGAAATAAGGAATGCGAAGGTGGATTTTCAGACTGGGTGTTTTTTAATAGAAGATCATCCAGTGTTAACAGGAGGCTTTTCTCCAGGAATTGCAAGCCAGAGCAGGCAAATATGGATTTATGGCCAACAGACGGACCCAGGGTTGTGGCTGCTTGGGGGCTCCAAAGGTCTCTGGAGAAGTTTAACACTGTCTGGGTTCCTGTGGTGTAGCAGGAAGGCAACAAGCAGGAAAAACACAATTGAATAGAAGTGGGAAAATAATTAGCACCCAAGCTAATTACAAGCCAGAGGGGGAAGTTTTCAGAGCCCCGTGCCACAGCTGAGCAAAGGGTGCTTGTTCAGCTGAGGTCGCACAACTCATCTCACATGTGACATGCCCTGTGGTCTTAGCGGAGAAGGTCAAACCTTTTCCAAAAGAGAAGGGCTGTTCCCCAAGCTCCTGCTTTGTGGGAGCATCCAGGGAGCAAGTAGGAGCTGGCCGTTCTTAGGAATTAAATATTAAGGCAAGTAATAATATTTTGCTTTATATATAGCGAAAGTCAGTGGGGAGGCAGTCGAGAAATCAGAAGGCGTTGCCAGCATCTGCTTCCTGTGAGCCTGCGAGGGATGGAAAATGAAAAGGGGGGCGAAGGAAAATTGCAGCACGTTGGGGCACAACTTTCCCTAGGAAATGGCAGGTTTGTTCCCGGGAATGCCAGACCTGCTAGGGAATGGCTCCATCCAGCAACACGCCCAGCACCGCTCACCCCGTGGGCACAAAAATGCCAGGGTCCATTCCTGGGTGTGGTACTTATTAAAAAAAAAATAGAAAAGAAAAAAAAAAGAAATAAAAGAGTAGGGGGAAAAAAGAGAAAAAAAGAAATAGGAAAAGCCCAAGGAGAATGGGGGGGGGAAAAAAACAGGGGACAGAGTTGTGCTTTTCAGTGTGCCTGTCAAGCGGGTATCTTCTGGTGGGAGGGCTGGAGGGGAGCAGATATCCACTGCTCTCCGGAGCCCGCAAGCATTTCTGCCATTCACCAAGCCGGGGGATGCCACACACATTCTGTTTGTTCAACATAAGCAAACAGATTGTAAACTGGCTGATAATTTTTGTACTGACAATGTCATTTACAGCTGTCAGCCTTTTGTCTGCCGTGTTTGCTTTATTCAAATATGAACCGAGCGGACCTCCCTTCCACCGCTTCCTTCTGCATTAAAATCACATCAATTCCGTTCCATTCTGTCTTATCTAAAATTCATTGGAGGCCAATCACTTGGATGAATGCTTTGGGGTTTCCATGGAGGCAAGAAGTCTAGTGTGGACTTCAGGGGATTAGGAAGTTTCAGATTTAAAGCCTTGAAGTGCACGTTTCTTTCAGCTCTTTCTTTTGATTGTAGAGGAAGGGGAAGGCGGGGTGCGGGGGGGGAAGGAAGAGAAAAACTCAGGAAATTTCAAAATAATTTTATTTTTTTTCCACGAGTGGATGAGGAAATCCTGCTTTTTGGCACATGTCTCCCTGAGCACGGGCATGCTGATCCTGCACTAAAAGCACAGTTTACAACTATGATCTTGCCAGTGGAGCTGCAAGCGGGTGCTGCATCGGCACGTCCCCCCCACCAGCATCTCCAGCAGGAGCTTTGCACCGGCTCCGATAATAAATTCCAACCCGGCTTCAATTAGATTGATTCGGATCCAGCTGCTTCCCAGGGTGCTGCCCGCAGGTCTGGAAGCATCTCCCTTTGTTAATGGAGGTCACGGCACTTTGTGCTAAATAATTCACGCCGGGCTCCCTGTCTGTCTGTCTGTCTGTCTGGGGGCAGCTGCAGATGTTGTGCCGAGGCTGCGGCAGCGCATGGGGCTCATGCAAAAGCCCTTGCGTGCACCTCTGCTGGAGATGTTGGTGCTCCAAAGGGTGTTTTATGTTTGAGGCTTTACTCTTTTTGAAAAGCTACTGATCATTTCCTAAAGTGGGCACTGCTGTGACACGGGTTTTTGGAGCTTTTGGGGTTGCTCCGTCGGATACTGTGCATACTCGTGCTGACAGAAGTGGGTGAGCAGAGTCAGGGGGTACTGGGGTGACAAATGCCAAAATAGCGTGAAATGACTTTTTTTTTTTTTTTCCTGGAAGGGAGATAGGAGGAGAAGTTCCTGAGAGCCATCTGGAGCCACGCAAAGCCCGCTGGCTGCAGCATGGACCGCACGGCTTCCTCGGGGCTTCTTAAAGTCTCGGTCAAAACTAATATTACTGCGAGCATCTTCTCGGATGCAGATTGAACTGCAAATGTAAATGCCATATCTATCAATCCAGCCAGGTTTCTTCTTCTCCTCCATGCCTGCATGTAACCCCACTTACGCTGCAACTTAGCTCTCGGTCAATAAAACCTACCCACACATACAAATACACAACACACGTCGACAAACAAACGAGCCCAAGCAAATAGGCAAACAAAAACTAATCGAGACATTTTGCCCGGCATCAGGGAGGAATGGCAGTGACTGCTATTGTTTCATTTATGATTTGGCGGTTTTTAAGCACTGCTGTGCTGCTCAGATCCCAGGCAGGGAGATAGAGAGGAATGGAGCCCTGGTAAATCCTGACTGATGCTGAGGACCTGCTTCTTAACCCTTCGAAGCCTCTCGCAGCATTTCCAATGGATTTTGTCTTCAGTGGGTCTACATGCCAGTTTGCAGCGATACATAAAGAGATGATGTGTTTCTACCTAGCCAGCGCTTGCCTGCTGATGGAATAGGATGCCTAGATGAAACGCACATAAATGCTAGAGATATATATGGGAGGAATTTGACACAGACTGCAGCAACACCATGTGCTCCATTGGCCTAACACGTCCCACGTGCATTAAAGACACACACGTTTGCAAAAACCCTTCCAGGACGAAAATTCCAGGCAGCAAAGCAGAACCTGGCTCCAGTGGTACAGCAATTGTTAGATAGTGAACTGTAAGGGAGTCAGAGACGATCATCCCTAGATAGCGTAGGTCATTCCAAATACAGAAGAGGAGCTTCAACTTATATGCATTACCTCTATCTCTGTGTACCTAGTGCTGACGTAAGTGAGGTGGGATGCAAAGGAGAGGGAAAACCAAATTAAGATCCTCAGCCACAGCCCAGGCATAGGCAATCACAAAAGAGGTGGGTCTTCACATAATGTCTAGCTGAGCTGTGGAGAGCCTAGTTATGGGATGCCTTGGATGTCAATAACTGGCATGAGTTTCAGAGCAACTCCTGGAAAAGCTCTTTGGGAGGGTTACTAAATACTTAGTGTTCTAACTCAGAAAGTCCTTTTTGAAGGCCTGGGGAATGTCCAGGGGCTTGTCCCCATGTGCTTGCCCTCCTCTTACAACTCTCCCTGAAACACCTTCCTTGGGTTACTGATGGAGGTGGAGCATTCATGGTGCACGTTGTCTACCTCACTGTTTGCTGTAGGGAAGGGGATGGCCATGACTTTTGGATGGTTGAACACTTTCAAAAAACTAGAACTGTTCAGTTTTCAGAAGTAATCCAGAAATAATGCTACTTTGAAATTTTGCACTCCATCTTTTTTCTTTGCCCCCTGTGTGATCTTCCTCATGGTGGAATGCATTAGAAAGAAGTAAATAACCTAAGGAAGCAGCAAATCCTCTTCTCCTGGTAGCTCCAAATCCAGACTAACTTCCTTGTTTGCTACATCCTGGTCCAAATTAAGGAGCAGAAGAGCTTTACAGAGGTGACTGCATGGCACACAACATGAAGACAGATTTTTTTCCAGTGCTAGGGAAATTGGTAGGGAAGGTAGAAGTTGCAATAAGGAACTTGCAATGCTCTCAGCAAACCCATACATACATCACATTAAAATTATTCAACTCTCACACTGTTGCTGATTAAGACCATGAACAGATGTAGTTCAGACCGTGTTTAGATGCTGGAGAACATGATTCTTCCCAACTCCTGTGGAAGGTGCATAATATCTTCTCGTGTCTAGATAACTTTGGAACTGAAGGCAATACACAGCTTCACTTGAAGAATTTTGCTAAAAAAAACAAATAACTTTAAATAAAAGGTCTAAAGTTCACTTTTTTTTGCATTTGATAATTTACTTTTTTTTTCTTTATTTCTTTTTTCTTTTCTTTTTGCATCTCTTTCCACAGTTCCAACCTAAGAAAAATATTGAAATGACAGAGATTGTTCTCTTGTCACCCTGGCGCATTTAACATTTTAAAATCCTAGTGATGGACGTTGCTGACTATTTCCGCTCTTTTGCAGTTCTGACTCATCTTCCTTTCAAGTCCGAGCCCTTTTCAAAATTACAAAAGAAAAAGAGAAGGAAAAAACTGGGGAGAAACTTTTCCCTGTCATTTGTCTTACTGCATATAATGGCTGAAAACAATGAAATGTGGGCAATGGGGAAAGGGAGGAGAGGAAGCTTTTTCTTTGTTTCAATAATGTCTCATTTCAATTTGAAACAAAACTAAATATGCATGCATGTTTCCTTATAAACTCTAAGTCTAAAATAAAATAAAAGATCACAAATGTGACAATAAATGGATGCTAGATTAAAAAAAAGATCTCCTAAAGTTTTCAGAATATATAGTTTTCAGAATAATGATCGATGTATTTTGTTTCTCCAAATATGAACAGCCTGTTTAACCTTGTAATGGTATCCAAATTCCAGAAAGTAGTGAAATTCTGCTCCAGTACAACTTGCTGATCAATATCTCCTCTTTGGAAAACAGAATTCCAGAAAGATATAGAAACTACTGCTGTATTATTTATGATTTTTATTGTCAGTTGTTGTCAGATACCGTATAATCGGAGAGAGATGGACTACCTGATAATTTCCTGGTTAATATTGTGGAAGAATAAGAGTAATAAAATGTTCCTGATTTACCTGTACCTCCAGCTCTGAACCTGGAATTCAGATTAGGTTATGAGGTCTTCTCCAGGAAGTGGTATTTGGTCTCATAGTCAGACAGTGGTGAGACCAGACCTGACAGCCATGCACGAAAACAAACCATGGGCAGCATGGTTAGAACCGATTTAATCTATTGTTCAAGTTCATATTTTGGATTGATTGGGCTTCTTAGGTGCCATATGAGATTCTTTCATCTACTTTCATCCCATCTACTTTTGTTTTCATCAAAACTTCCTCAATGAATTAATTTTCCTGTTTACCCCAGGTACAGGTGAACAAATATCTCTTTACCAGAAGTTCTGGGTGAGTACCTTCTGATCCACATGCACCTCATCTAACTCTGATCACTTAACAAGCCTCAAAACAAAGCAGGGATATCTATTTCACTGTATTTACTCCCTCTTGTGTGCCCCAAAACAGCAGACATCAGACACTGGTATCTGTATCTCAGGGACCTCCTCAACCACATGCTTTGCTCACAGTTACCTGGTGCAGCATGACGGGTCATGTGGAAGAGATGTGAGGAGATAAACCCACTCAAAGCAAGAAAAAGTCTATTGTACTCCAGCGCATGCAATAATTCTGCTATTGCTCCATGTTCAGATTTGTTTTACTGAGGTCAGAAACTGGACCATTAATATCAACAAGAGTAATGTTGATAGTAATATCAACAATGTTGATAAAAACTCACCACAAAGACTTTTCAAGAAAGTATGAACCTGTCCTAAAATCAGTAAGAACCTGCACTGGCTTTGACCAGTTTTCAATTTTACTCTAATAATATTTCTTAAGTAATATCTGCCTGTCCTGATTTAAAAGCCTGTCCTCCACTTTAGGTCTCGTCCTCAAAGGGAAGACTTGGCTGCACTTCTCCAGCAACCCAGCCTTGTGGGGGGATAAATACTCCTGAATCTCTAAGAAAAAGGAGTGATTGATCGTTCTTCAGTCAATTGGTCTTAATGGATCTGACTGATCCCGCAGAGCAGATCCTGCAACAACAAAGACTTACAAAACGAACCAAAATGAAAGTAATGTCTCCTTTTCTTTTTTTAATGGTTCTTTCTTATTTTTTTTTTCTTCTCTAAACAAAACCAGAGAAAACCTTGCTTGGCCACCAGCATTGCCAGCTGAAACTGCCAAGAGCTTAGCCACATGTCAGGCAATACAGCACGTACAATATAGACATACCATTCATGTCCACTCCTAGAATATTTACGACATATTCTACAGTTGTCATGTCAACACACCAAGCAACTGCGACATTAAATCAAGCTGTCAATAGGCCAGAACAGGAGCACTATGCAAAATAACTCCAATGACTGACATGAAACTTTACATTTGTCATTTTCCTACTTTTTCACTTTCTTCCTTGGTACACTTGGGTTGTTCCATTGGACAAGGAAGAGGGCAGGAGAAGAATATCAATGAGATGATAAAGATGACCTTTTTAAACAAAAAAAAAAAAAGGAAAAAAAAGAAAGGAAGAAAAAAGATTGTCTGTTAAATCATCAAGTGGTTATTTTTATTTTGGGTGGGATTTGTTGTGCAGAAGCTACATGTACTCTCAGAAAAGATGTGGCCATGCCAATAAGACTGTTGCTGAGAATGGAAAATATTTACCTATTTTTGTAAATTCAATTATGTCTATGTGGATGAAAAAACATTACAGATACCTGGAATCCAAGTGCAGAAACACCACACTGAAGACAAGTGTAATGCATAGGACAGACATTGGTCTAGTCCTGTGCAAAGTAGGCTCTGGGAGAGAAAAATAGAGGTGAAGGCTTCTTACGTCCTAAGCCTCATGTCACCCTGAAGAGGTCACAGGGCTTTTCATCTCAAGCTACTGTCCCTGCATGACTCTATGACAGAGAGCACAGACAGAGCACCTTGGCACAGACAAGAGTAAAATGGACATAGATACTCTTGTGAAGTTTCTCACTCAAAGATTCTTCACTAGTGTAGAGAGAAAGGCAGAAAAAGGCCTAACACTGTCCAACCATACTCTGTCACCTTGTAAAGATGCTGGTCCCTAGCTAAGAGTCTAAGATGAGGGATGGCGGACTCAAGTTTAACCTATTCCCTGGCCACAATCAGGCAACTTGGAAAAAGTCATCATAAGGAAATGGACTGACAGCATCCCATGTTTTTTTCTTCTCATACAGTATGTGTGAGGAGATGACAGGTAGGTGATAGGTTACTTACTGGGCCAGCAGCTAGCATTCATGTCGCATCTTCATGAGGACAACGTGAGGACATATTCTGAGGAGAAAAGCAACAATGACATTGCTCCTGCATGCCTTTAAACAAATGACATCTCTCAAAATCCTTCAGGGAGAGACTGTGGCTGAAGAGGAAGCAGACATAACCACAGCACTGAATGCCTTCTCTGCATACCTTAGGGAGGAAAAGATACCAGCTCACCAGTCATCCAAGCAAGTTTTAGACGCAGAAGTCTTAGTTCTGACTCTTTGAAATCAGTATGAGCTTTTTCTTCACTAGAGCAAAGTAACCTCCCTAGAGCCCTTTGCTATCCTGCATCTGTATAAGGAGCACGTGTTATCCAAGCAGAAAGAGGTAGAATCTCTGCTGCTATTTGAGCAATCTCATGTGCTGTGCGGTAGGGCATTTTCATTTCAGATCCTACAGTTACATCTGCCAAGTTGCAAAATGTGAAATGACCACCAGTTTGCATGCAACAGCCAACATCTTTTCCATATCTTAACATTTGCTTATTAAATCATGGCTAACCCAATGAAATCAATGTGCAAATCAGAGCAGGCCAAGGAATTCCTCAGCCTTAGTGGTAATTTGCACCATTAGCAAAAGTGATAAACTGAGCAGGAGGGAAACAAGGAATGAAGAGGACAGCAGGCAGGGAAGTGTAAACCAATCAGCAATTTTGTCAAGAGCTTTCCCTACTATGATTTTTCTGTATGAAGATTTTTCAAGCTGATCTGGAGAAAAGACAGACTTGCAGTCTAGCCTTGGGCTGCGGACTTATGAAGCAGAAAAAAGCTTTGCTGCTACATGCAAGCTTGGAGTTTGGCTTGGGACTCCCAAAGAAAACTTCCCCGTTCTCTTGACTGGGCTCCATATCAGGAGGAGCAACCAGATACTGTATTGCACAACACCAGCCAATTGCAGTGGAACTACAGCATCAAGAACAACCAAGGGCAGAAGTTGGTCCTAAGCACTTTGGTCAGTTTTCATGTGGTGTGTATTTTGGCTTTCACTGCTGTAACACTGATAAACAGATGGCTTCATAGTCCATTACAGCTTTGGGTTACTATTTTGCAAGTATGCAAATGATATTGCTGTGTTGCATAGCACAGTTATTTACTGCTAATTGCTAAGCTGTCGATCATTATTATATTCTGTGGTGACAGGCTTTGTATTTGCATAGTTTAAGCTATCCATCCTATCTAAAATTAGCATGTGGCTTTTTTAGAAAAAAAAAAATTATCAGTGCTAAAAGAAACCATCATAGAATTGACTGGGGTAAAATATCTCTGGGCTTTTTTGTATGCATAAACTGACACTTATCTATGAGGACTATGAAAAACAGCGAGATCTAACTGTGAAGTTTGCAAACAATGTCCCACCCCAGGGTCTGCACAGTATTTTCCTTTGTGTCCTGGCTAAGGGCACAGAGAGGATCACAGACCCCATCCTGGCGCTGTTTACTTTGGGAACAATCAGTAATGTATGAATAATAATGCCACCCTCTGACCATGACTAATTGAATTGCAGCATGCTGCAGAGGCAGTGAGAAAGCTTTGCTGGCTGCTAGTCTATCAGTGTTGTTTTTCAAGTAGCAGCAGACAATGATTGATGCTGATGTGCTTTCCAACAAGTATCCTTAAACACCTAATGTTAGCACGTATGGACCTGCAGCTTGAGCTTCTATTAAACTTGAGCCTGGATTTATTCTTTTATTTATTTATTTTGCTAAAGTGAGCTCTAGAGTCCTTTGGAGACTGGCATTTTCCTACTCAATGTCCCCTTCGGACCAGTGTCCCAATGCAAAGCATCCTGGAGGCAGCTTGAAGTGTAATTTACACCAGTGCTCCCTACTAAACAATGCCTTCTCTATCACTGGCATGATATAAGGAAACCAGGGGAATCAAGTCTGTCTTTCCACAGGAAAGTGACAAAAGACAGTGTTGCACAGCTATCTGCTCTCGCTGGAGAGCAATCTGCTCAAGAACAACTGCCATGCAGGTCATCCCAAAGAAACCTTCAGCAGTGGCTGGCAACAAGGGTGAGGGACTGAATGAATATAAAGTATCAGGGCGCAGACGTGACTTTCATTTGGTTTAATGTCTGTCAGGTGTACTTGAGAGGCTGAGAAAATCACTGGTTCATAAATTAGGAGGGGAAGTCAGGACGGATGAAGTAGACTGGTGCTATCACCAGAGCAGCGAGCGAGGCAGGAGGGCTGTTGTGCACAAGCAGAAGGAGAACATTGGTCCTCTCTTGCACTGGCTCAAACCTGGCCAAGATCTGCCTGGTATGAATGTTGAAAAAGAAAGCAAGGGTCAAAAAAGCAATTCCTTGATGAGAAGGACAGCTTCCTCCCAGGACTTGCATTTGCAGGGGTTTCTGCCTGCCCATCTGTCTCCCTGATGCAGAGGACGAGGAGGTGAAGAGGAGCTTTGCTTGCATTTTTAAATCAATTCTGGGATCCAGATCCTCTGAGGAGAATGATAACAAGCCATTTTGTGCCCTACCCAACATCTTTTCTTCCATCGCTCTATTGAGACATATTTCTAAGGCATCTGATGACCCTCAGCAGAAGCACGGATCCTGTTGTGCTAGTAGCACAAACAGAGAACATTTTCTCCCTCTCTCTTGCTACTCTAAGCCCTTCTCCTCATCTGTGCACTCTGCTATTATCCTCATTGTATAGCTGTGAAAACTGAGGCACGGTGAGATAAGTGACTTGATCAAGGTCACATGGGTTGTTTGCTGCAGGTACAGGAGTCCGTGTACTGCTCTCCTGACTGCAAAGTCAGTACTTTAATTGTGGAGTGATCAATTGCACCAAGCTTAATTGGTTATTTACTAACGGTGGGGAAGGGAGCTAGTAATATTAAACCATATGGATTGGAAAGAAATCACGTAGTCTCAGCAACAGAACCAGATATCTTCTCCAGAGGCAGAGGAAATGTGTACTAGACGTTGCTTCTCCTCTCATCACAGATGCAGTCCTTACTGGAAGCAGCATCCAGGCCAAACAGACATCCCAAATTGCTACTTGACAGCAACAAGTTTGGACTGTTACTTCCAGGGTCCTTTGGGTGTCTTTGAGACTGACCTCCTGGAGGTTAAACTGGTGACATTTCAAACACCACCACTAGTCTCCAGGGCATCACTTTTGTGCAGAAAATGATTCTACTAGCAGTGTATCTGACAGAGTCTGTTTTTTTCTAAACACCAAGCAAAGCGACTTCTCATCAATCTTTCCCACCAGCAAAACAACAGTTCCAAGGATCAAAACCACCAAGGACCAAAATCAAGTTCAAAACCATGCATTTTTCCCTAGTCAGGTACCAGAGCAGGATGGCATGGAGAGCCCCTCCTCACGGGATATAAGTGCAAGCCCATCCCATAGGTGACAAATCCCATCCCTAGCCCACACTGGGGGATACTTCCTTCTGAGCTGTCTGTATTAGATTAGGGTGCTGATAGCTATGACCAGGTCTGCAGAGGAGACATCCCCAAGGGACATCCTGTTTGTTTGGATTTTTTTGCCTGATTTTGAGCTTTAAGGAGCCTGCAGACTGCCCATGGAGCCATAAGAGGTGGGACACGTCATATTCCGCATGCTTTCCAAGCTGCTCCTTGCACACAGCCAACAAGGCAAACACCCGGTGCCAACCCTGTGTAAGAACGATATTTTATTGAATTAAAAGAAGGGCAGGAAGTTCATTAAACTCCATGTAAATCCTTTCTTTATAAATACGATTAAGGGAAACATTGGTGATTTATTTTCTCCTTCTGCCTTTAGATTTTCATGGTCTAGGTGCCAGCCATGGGAATCTGGTCCAAACCTCAAGCACTGGCCTTGTTTGTAAGTCAACAAAAGCCTTGTTTATAGACTGGAAGCCAAATGGAAATCTGTACTTTGGACCAGCTCTAATGGTCATTCTTCAGCGAGATAAAACAGTCTTGTGTCAAAATGGTCTGCTAATCTTCATCTTGAATCTTTTTCCAGCTTTTTGTTGGTGCCTTGTCAAAGGCAAAACACAAAACCTCAGCAAACATCACCACTGCAACTACCCGCTTGCCAGCCCCAGGGTGACAGCACTTGCTTTAAAAGACTCTTGCTGGTGTGTCTTTGCCTTAGGCTTAGAGGCACATTGCTATATGTAAGGAACCACTGTGTTCGGTGTGTACATACATATGAGACAGGGGCTGATCTGATAGGTGTAACAAGGGCAAAACTGTGTTAGAGAATAGGGAAATTTGTTGTCTCTTCAACAATGGGAACATAGGAAATGTTGGAAACTCAATTAACTTTTACTAGGGCATCTGAGGATAACTCTAGCTGCTTCCTGGAGCATCTCACCTGAGCTGGTGAGGATGCAGTGTAGCATCCTGATGTATATCCAACATACGTCCATATCCATTGCTTCCACCCAAGGACACTGCCAGCATCAGATTCCCCCACAGAGACCTGTTGATTTGGCCTGTTAATGAACTCATGACAAGTCATGTTCAGAGCATGTTCAGTGTGGACATGTCCAAAGCTGAAGTTATCTCACATCAGCTCCTAGAGGCTGCTCTTGACGTTTGGAAAGACCAGAGGAAGATTTGGTAGTGGAGGTAAATATTGCTTGTGAGGATCCTTTTACCCAATGAATGGTTACACTCTTGACAACTGTCTGGGAGAAATTAATGTAGCAGAAAAATTCCCTTTCTCCTCCAATTTTCTTTCTGCCTGAGGTCCAGCACCAGCTCTGCTGTCTGGGTTGACACAATCCTGGAAGAACCTTCTGATCATCTGGATGGGTTGTTTCTGCCTGTAGCTCTGGCTTCAGCTATAGGATGAGCTTTAAAGTCCATGCCCCTCCTATGGCAGAGGAACCATCTCTTTAGGTTTCTGTTCTGGCTGCCTGTTATGGTGGTATCCACAGCACTGACTCCAGGAATGTATCTAAGTTGGAGATTTCACAACCTTTATCTCTTTTATGTGCTGAGGCAGGAGTGAGTTCTTTAAAACTTATTTTACAGATGTTGAAGCAGTAGCACTAAGGAAGCCAACTTCAGATTACTACAGGACTCAAGCATGTAATATCCCCCCAAAAACCTTGTCTGGGTTTGCATGGGGACTCTGCAGAGGAACAATGACCTGAATGTTCCTTTCCCAGTCTCCTGCAAGCATCTTCCCTCCCTTCCCCCAGAGCTATGTCTTCATCACCACTGAGTTGGACAGAAGTCTTGCACTTGATTATGTGGAGTTTCCGAATACCTCCCTCTGAAAACCTGGAGACATGCCATGTGTTAAGATGCAATGATCAGCGTCGGTGGCAAAGCAGCTCTGGAGCAGCCCCCGCTGCTCTACTGCCCAGTACCAAGGGCTTTCATGGGAATGATGCTTTTGAGCACTGCCTGAGTTGCTCTGCATGCACAAACCAGCATTCTTGCACTGCACGTGCCATTCCTGCACGGCCAGAGGAAGTGCCGAGCAGCGGGGCCCTACCATCATCTGTACTATATGTACACTTGGTCAGGCTGTGTAAACTTTGACATGTGGATGTCAATCTTTCTCATATTTGCAGATGGCTTTATCAGAGCGTGATTAGTTTCTAGAACAAATTTGAGCAAAAGAAAACATTACCTACAGTATGTAAGCCAACAGACCAGCTAGTTTTCAGATTTGTCTATTTACATGGGCACTGGGTGTTTTGCTAAGGCTCTCTAAAAGTGATGGTAATTGAACAGTGCCAGTGTGTTAGTGGAAGCTGATGAGTTGTAAAGGTTTTATAAACAACCACGGTGGATTTGGCTATAGCCTTTCTAGTAATGTTTGTTAATCTCGCTGAGCAAGTGTGCACCTAACACAGTGTAAATACTCCCGAATTTGGAGGTGTCAATAGTGTAACTTTTACTGTTTGTAAAATCATTCTCTGATATCATCAGCAAGTTTACCAAATGTCCCATGGCCAAATACAATAAAAGCTTAAGTAAGCGCTCTTAGAGAAATAAGGGAAAACATGTTTGCTATTTTTATTTCTGCTGCATGTTTGTTAAAGGATCACAAATGAAATAGGACGTTGACTAATAAATACAGACATTATCCTTACATGTTTGTGGTATCTGTGGCGCTTCCCATTTGCTTAAAAGAGAGGACAGGATATTTGCTTAAAATTGATAGCTCACTCAGCTGGATGGTGGTGCAAGGACTGCTCCAGGCTTTAAGGGGAATTCTGTGCAAAGCTTAGACCTGATGAAGCTGTCTCTGCACCTTTCTTCATCTCTCTGCACTAAAATTGCCCAAGCCAAAAGTCTATCCTTTTGCTTGTGAGAATGAAGCCATAGCTGCACTGCTGAATATAATGCTGTTTTTATACTGCTGGCGAAATCCAGAATTTTTTTTAAACCTAATTAGCCACTAGAGGGCTCAAAAATTGTACAGAAGAAAATGCATAATGTCACAACGATGGAAAAGCAGCACACATTTGTGTGGCACTTTCCATCTCTGAGGAAGTAAAAAAGTCTACTTTATTTTTCTTCTTTTTTCCTTCTTTTTTTCTTAATAAAAAGGCACCTGAGAACTAAAAGTGCTGTGTGCATGCATACAGAGCTGCATGCAGTAATGCAGACGCTGGGGGTTAATAAACAGACCCTGTGGCTCGAAGTATTGATGGCTGAGGGAGATGAAATGGCTGTGACATTTAAAGGAGGAATTTGTGAACCACAAATATGAGCATGACTGACACAGCATGGCAGCACATAAAATCAATACAAATAACCTAAACCTTAATACCTTGATCCCGCAGAAGAGCATTGCATTACGAGGGGCTACGAGGAGCAGCAGTGATCCCGGCTCTGGCTGCTTGAGCTATCGACTGCCTTGCTGCGAGGCACGGGGCCAATAGCAATTAGGATGCTCGTTATGAGGGAGGCTTTCCCCTCACTTGGAAAGCTCTTCAGGGTGAGACATCAAGCATCTGGGAAAAGAGTTGTCCTGTGTTCTGCCTTGCAGAAGGAGCCTGCTTTCCTCTGCAGCACCCAGATGGGAAGAGGAGTGTCTACTGTGCCACGGAGTGTCCTCATGCAGGAGAGCAATGGAGTGTAAATGCTGTTTGCTCTGCCTTTCCCTCAACATGAGAAACACTGAGCTCATTATTCGTTTCGATGTTTCAGGCCAGATTTTCAAAGACCTCGTCTCTTGCTCAGTTCCTCAAAAAGCGGGAACTGCTAGAGCCTCGACATTTTTATTTTTTTTTTTTATAAGCAGGCACTTCGTTTGGCTCAAGTCTTGCAAAAAAATATCCAGTTGT
Source organism: Nothura maculosa (assembly GCA_032353885.1). Classification (NCBI taxonomy): domain Eukaryota; kingdom Metazoa; phylum Chordata; class Aves; order Tinamiformes; family Tinamidae; genus Nothura; species Nothura maculosa. The sequence continues at coordinate 606,146 of JAUBOD010000883.1, forward strand.
GAGGATGTTTGCTCAGCCGTGGTATATGGGGCCTCAAACTGCGTCTGAGACATTTCATATCTGCTAACAGCAACTGTAGCTTCCAGTTCCGATGGTGGATGAAGGCATGGTAGAGACACAGATTTATTGAGCAGGAGTATTGAGCATGGCTCTAACTTTGCTCAAAGAACATTGGGTTGGGTTTGCTGCTAGCTCTATACAAGAAAGCTCACTCTGCTAGTGGCTTCCACACGTTGCAGTAGTGACATCTAGCAGTGCATCAACTGCAGCTTTATTTCCACGGTGAGGTCCCAGTACATGTTGCACAGTTTAAAGATCTGCTGTGCGAGGCAAAACACTGAAAATAAGACATACTGGCTTACATGGGCAATTGTCTTGGGCCCATACTAGGGCTGGAAATCCCTCCGACAGCTTTTCCAGACATGCAAAACTATAAGCAAGCTGTTGCAGCATGAACTTCTCTCCTGGCTTTGCATCCTCAAAGCTCTTGGTGCAGCATGCAGGCCTAGAGACAGCACCTGCAATACCAGCGCTTTGCAGCATCCTAAGACTTCAAGCCTTGTGCCTATCCTGGCCCCTCTCCATGCCAGCTGGCATATTTGTAGCTTGATCTTATGTGGATCCCTTTGGGTACAACCTTCCACTGAAAAAATGTATGCTGACAGTCGTGGATTGCTCCATGATTTCTCACTGCATCACCCCTTGTGTTTCATTGTGAACATCTACCTTGCCACCACTGCAGTCTTGCCATGCTGGTGACCTAAGGGATCATGAAGTCTTTGCTGCAGTCTGTGCTCGTTTTCTCAACTGCAGAGCAAATCTGAAAACCAGGAAGGTGTGATGGAAATTGCTGGCAGCTCCATGAATGGCAAATCAGTTCAAAACCTGCTATGAAAGAGAGGAAAATCATGCCAGCAGCCAGTTCATGCTTTCCCCAATGCACCACGTCTTAAAGACTCCACTCTGAATCCGAGGGATAAAGCCTCTAACGAAGAGCTAAATCCAACCCTGTGCTTCCCAAGGAGGCCAGCAAGGTAGACAAGAGGTTGATGCCTTAAGATGCACTAAAAGTGAGGATGCACTAACAGGTCTCTCTGGTATCTGGAAATAAACAATAACCTCTACAAAGCTCGTCTGGAAAACTGAGGCAGTGAAAAGGTGAAAGCAGCCATCATGGTCTGAGTTGTGTTTGTTAATGTGTGTACAGAGGAACTCTGTTTGTTTGTAGGTCCTTAGTAGAAGTGTGTCTAATGTTGACTTTTTGAGTCTAATATTGTTTGAATTTTCTATCATGAGCCTAAGCTACGCTACCAGAGTGCTCTTTTCCTGCGATGTTTGTTCGTCCATTACCTTTGAAAACGCCCTGAAGTAGTAAACAGTGAAACCGTCCTCCCAGCTCTTCCCTATTGTGCGCGAGGACAGGATTACGGCTCTGGAGGACGGGCTCAGCTCGCCCTGATGAGATGCCCTCTGCAAGCACTAGTTTGGCCTTTGCAATTTAGCCGTAAAAGTGGGAGCCTGACTTTGCAACACTGACTGTAATGAAGCTTCCTTCAGCAGACGCTAGGCGGGAGTGAACGAATCACAGATGTAAAAGGCCAAAGTCCTTGAGGAGCATCGTGGCATGTAAAAATTCTCTGAGTCTGGAGTGTGTGATGCACATAACTATTTTAGAGGCTGCTTCCCTTACCAGACTGCAGCTCATTTAAGAACTGGAATAATGATGAAGCTGGCCTGGCTTAAGGCTTGCAAAAAGGCTGTAGGGACAGCACTTGAATGACCCTGATATTTCTGAAGAAGTGCAATGTGCCTCCAGAGCTTAAGGGCACCAAAAGTAGTAGATCTGGAGCCTTGGGCTGTGGTGGAACCTAATGGAATCTCTAGTGGTCCAGGTCCCCCATGTGCGGGTGAGGGATGCTCGTGGCAAATCCCAGGTGCAGTCAGCTTGGAGTTGATGGTCTACTTCAGCTGGTGTCCTCCTTGAACAGGGTTCAGCCCAGGGCAGGCAGCCGCCTGGGCCACAGCTGCTTCCACAGGCAATAGAAAACACGCTGTTCTAGCCAATTCTTTCCTAATCTCAAAGTAAATATGAAGCTTGGACACATCTCTTATCCGTTTCGACAGTGCTTTAAAGGTAAGTTTACTGTTTCGCTCTATATCATTATATACGTGGGCATACTTCAACCCTTACACATACACACTTCTTTTCTTTATATATCAAGCTCCTGACTTCTGAGTACTTTAACAGAATTAAAAATGCAGCACAATATGGAGACATCTTGGCCTGTAAGAACGATCCATATGCAGAAGAACAGGTGCCTTGCCCAAGGACCACTCACTCTTTCGAAACATTTGACTCCTAATGGCCACCCATCTAAAGCAGCACAAAAACAATATCTGTCAATAGAAACGTCTCTGAAAGGACAGCATAATAAAAATGAAAGTGATGAAAAGGGAGGGGAGAGGAAGGTATCAGGATAGGGTGGTAAGGATAAGCATGGTTAACAGCTGGACTATGGACTTCCCGCTGGTGGAGCTGCTTCCGGATTATCTCCCGGGAGAGCATCTGGCATGTGGCACCGGTGGGACAGATGACTCGTGCCAGGGGAAAGGCTGGGAGCTTCCCACCTGCTGGCTGGGAATGAAGCTCCTGAGCTGTAAAACTCAAGGGAAGGGCAGGAAAATCATGGTTGCCTTCGCCACACAGCAAATCGTGCACTGGGCTTGTGACTGAAACAGATGCCATGACCAAGTTTGCATCATGCTTCTGGCTAGGAGGCAGGACACTTTGCTCTTCCTTTACCCACTTGCTTTTCAATGAACTCTGCACTGCTTCTTATTTCTCCCCTCTGTTCCTGGGTAGTAGATTTATACATAGAAAAAGTGCCCTGGTAAAAACCTATAAGAAAAAAAAAGCAACTATCTCCAACAAAAAAAAAGAAGAAAAGAGGCTTCCCAGTCATACAATTAGATATTCCAAGAAGAACACTATGTATTATTGTTGTGAAGGTAGAAACCATAGCACTCCTAACTCAAATGCTGTGTCCACTCTCTTCATCTCCCCAGTGCAGGTCCCACCTTTAGCCAATCAAATGCTACCTCTACAGGTTTCTCATAAAGCAAGCAAAATATCTTACAGACTGTGATAGTCACACCAGTTTAGGTTGTTAGTCTGTTTTTTTTTTAAAAAAAAGGGGAAAAAAGATGTATATCTTGACTTCCAGGATTTAATTAAAAATATCAAAAAAAAAAAGTTCAGTGGAAAATTTCCAAGTAGCTTTGGTCAGTAATTTGGTCAGTAATTTTAGTGCTTTCATATTCCTTGTGAGCTCCCATAAAGCAGCTATACAAAACCTTGGGCAGCTACCAGTTGTTTACTGGGCAGCTAGCAGGGTTGGCAGCAGCAAACAAACCCAGCCAGAACAGCAGAGCAAGCCCTGCCTCCCCAGGAGCTGGGCTTTTAGCTTTCAGCTTGCCTTGACTTTGTGGAGGACCTGAAGCAAGGACTGTGATGTGAATGAGGAGTCTCAACCTCTGGAGATAACTCAAGTTGTGAGTGACCGGAGACTCTGGTGGCTTCATGGATGCATCTTTTGTGTGCCATGAGTGAGAGTGGAAGGTCCTCCTGCTAGCTTGGTCTGCCTTCAGCTGGATGCTGTTTGCCACCTGCTCAGTGCAAATAGCCCTACTAAAGCCTGCATTTAAAAGACCTACCATCTCTTGCAGGGCTTTAGACCCTTAGCTTTCTCCTTGCAAGGCTTCAATTCTGCTGTCCAATTCAGCAGCTTACTCCCTCTGCCAGACCAGAATCATGGTGGTGTCCTGAATTGAGCTCCAAGGTTCCCCCTCTGACCTGCCACCCATGAAAGCTGAACTTCAAGGACCACGTGCCAAGGAAAGCCCCGGGGTGCTGCTTGCAGTTCTAAGGGTCTTATGCAGCTCCAGTCTATGTGCTCCTTGACTCTGTAAAACAGAATACGGAGAAGATCAACACCAGCTGTTCTTGGGCAAGGAGGTGTTGCTGTTACTTTCAGCCTATTGTGGTCTGTGGTCCATTATGGGATTCACAACCGTATGCTTTGCTGGGCAAAAGATGAAGCATGGTCAAGGATACCTCCAATGTAAGAGAAAGGAAGCTAAAAAATCAGGACAAAGGCAATAGGGTTTTCTTTCTTTGATTCTGCACTGTATAAATTACTGTTGTGAACAAGAGTCTAAAGCAGGTGCTTAGAGAGCAGCTGTCACATAAAAGCCAATATTTAAAGCCATTATGTTTACATTACAATTATATTTACCTTTAAAGTCTTCTGGGCGTTATTAATTTCCTCCATTATAGCCCAGTTTAACATGGCATTTTGCATAACGAGGCATTTACTCCTCCATGGAGTCTCTAATTGCCAACCGTCATCACGGGGCAGGAAAGGTGCAGGAGGGTCATCAGAGCCGCCTGCCCTGGGGATGCTGCACGTCCTGTCCCCTGTGATGCTCCAGGAAGACCTGCTCCTGGGGAGGGAAGCCCTGGCTGCAGCTCCCCAAAAGGCCTGGCCATAAGGGCAAAGCCGGTGGGAAACCTGGGCAGGTTTTGCCTGTGAGCTGCACACCTGCCCTGAGCTTTGCCTGGGCAGGGCTCCAAGCGCAGGAAGCTGCGTGTGCCTTGATCCCACTTGTGCAATGGTTGCAAAGCAGGAACAGATAAAAGCATCTGGGCGTACATGTACAAAAAGCAGCCTGAGTTTCTCTCAGCACTTGAGGGCTGGTTTTGCAGATGCTTTGTTAGCCCACATCTTTCATACGCAGAGCGCTGTTTGGTTAAGTGTCAGGGACACCTGTGTTACAGCATGGAGGGGCTCAGCGAAGAGGGTTTTGTTAGGTCTTTTTTTCCCCTCCTTTAACTGTAGTCTTTCATCTTTCAAGCAGAGGATTTATTGGCTTGTGCTGCCATCCTAGATTATTGAAAACCTCAGCATTGTCGTCCACGGAAAGAGCAACCCCTGATGCGGGGGAAGTATCTTAGGAACCAGCCCAGGGGCAGTTTTGAAGGAAGGCAAAAAGGAAAACTCCTCTTTGAGGGGGAGGCAAGTCAAAAGCTGGGTGGTCTCAGCTGGAGCAGTGTCAGTATTGGGAAGAAGGACAGTCTTGCAGGAAAGCTGCTGCAGACCACAGTTATACACCACCTAAATCAGGGCCCGGAGGTGACACTGTCCAGGTTCTGTTGCTTTAAGGGGATGAATGAGATTGTGCCACCAGGCCATGTGCCCATTCTGTGAGAGTGTCCTCTCCGTTGCACATGCCGTAGGGAAGGTTCTCACCAGGGGTGCATCTCAGGGATGTCAGGGGACACATGCTCTGGAGACACCATAGATGCTGCTGGCTCCAGCTTGCTATCATGCTGGGAAGAACTTGCAGGCAGCCACAGGGAGAAGGAGCATCCCAAGGAGAAACTGCATCCTACCCTATGAGGTCCTCATGCCCACAGGCTCACAGGGACCCCATACATAGATGACTGGCACAGTCTGGGCCCAAGGCAGTGATACACTACCATCTCTTCTGCTTTCTGACTGTGTGTTGAAGCCCCCAAAGCTGCATGTGTCTTGAACTGAGTGCGCGCAAGGGACGGGGACCATGGGCTCAGCACCTGCCAGCATGGGACCTTGGGGGAGCACCCGGCAGACTATAAATGCACAGTGTAAGTACAGTATATCTCTGCTGAATTATGGGCACTCAGATTAGCATGTCCTTGTCCTTGCTCTGATAAAGAATCCCAGGGACTGGGTTAAATTATAGGAGCAAATCAAGCCTTCTTTTGATTCTGACCCTATAGACACAAGAGTCCCAGAGGGTCCCAGTCTTCTTCTGCCCACTTGCCATTATTTATTGCTAATTTCCCCTACTACAATAAACACGTCCAGGGTCATCTGCTCCCCATAGCACTCGCATTTTGCAGACAGCATAAACCATGGCTGTCCGGCTGCATTCCTGCTGCTTGGTTGCTGAGGACCAACACAAGATTCTTTATGGACTGAATGGGGAGACAGAGGGTGTCAGGAGAGGCAGGAGTGGCTGAATGGATGGCATCTCGCCTTCCCTTTTCAGAGGCCTCCCTGAATAGATTTGCAGCAGGACAGCTCGAACTGGGAACAGAGTGGGATGGAGTCGTGGATGTTATGATATGGAAACATACAGCAGCAGACCGGCTGCCAGGAGCAGCGTGATAGCTTTGAAAAAACACACATTCTTGCAAATTGTTGACGCTGAATTATTTGCAGGGACCATGCTGGGGTTTTTTTTCTTTAATTGGGTGGGAGAATTTCCCCCAGGAAGAGTTTTATCACCGCCGCTGAGGAGGAGTAAATGAGGTATCTGTCACCATGGGACTACAGGCATGCTGTGTTTCAGAATAAAAATAAAAAATACACAAAAAGAAAAAAAGTAGGAGCTGATAAATTCTGCAAAATAACAAAATGGAGTGAAATAACCAATCAAGTTCATCTGACTGAGAAAGAAGTTAGGTGCAATCAACTTAGCATTTCCTGCAGCTTTCATTGCACTTTGTACTTCATCAACTGGTTCCTTTCAATACAAGATTTGCTTCAGCTATAGGGAAAAAAAATTAAGAGTGTTATTCACACCTTATTCATCTTTTCCAGATTGAGGAAGGCTGGGGAAACTATTGCATGAACCCACTTATGAAGCAGCCCTTTTTTGAGAAACCACTAACCATCTCAAAACATTGTGTAGAACAGTATGAAGTTCATTGTTGCTTGCACGAATAATAAATAAATTAACTTTCAATCAGAAAAAAAAAACACACAGAACAAATAGAGCTCTACTTTGAGTTTGGGGTTGACTTTTTCAGCTTGCCTAAATGACTTAGGAGCGTAAGTTCTGTTGACTTTCAAGGCTCCTAGGGAACCACTTCTAAGGATATTTACATGCTAAGATACCCTGTATCCAGGGAGAATTTCCATAATACTCTGGCACTTCTGCAAATCTAACAAGAAACCTTAAACTTGAGACACCCTTCAAACATCTGACCTCTCGCTCCTCAGAATAAAACTTAGGTGTTTAGGAAAGCATCTTGAGGTTTTTTTTTTTTTAATCTCCTCTGATAATATATTTTTCTTTTTTTAGCAAAAGGCCTCCCCTAAGAGAATAGAAAGATAAGAAGAATATCTCCTGAGCAAAATACCAGTGTAATTGGCAAGAAATCTATAATTTAGGAGAATCAAACCACTGAATTCAAGACCCCAATTTAGGTTTTGCCACTCAAATGCAGGAAGGCTATGGAAAAGGATATATTTACAAAAGAGATTGTCGAAAACCTGTGATTGAAAAAAATGATAATTTAGTGGAACTCTGCTAAAACCTGAGTTTTGTTTCATCAGGATAGAGAAAAAAAATGTGCTTAACCTAAAATATACGGCTAGTCCACATTTACCCATTCATACCCATTTTGCTTTCAGATCAGGGCCCACAGCAGGCTGCTGTCACAGAAATCAGCACTACTGCCCAGAGCATGCTCAGACCCTTCTCAGCTACAAGATGATGACCAAAGAAGTCCTAAAGGTGAACATCTTGCAGAGTTAATGTAAAGTTTAAATAATACTTAATCAACTTGTTCTGGTTTTGGAATGGGGACAGTTTATTGCATGGAGCTTTTGACTTACTCCCTTTGCTGCAACAGAGCCCAAAGAGGTGTTTCTGCCAGTGGAGCAATGACTAAGCTTGGAGATGGGTAGAAAAATCCTTGGGTCCAAGCACTCCAGCTCATAGGAATCAGATCCTCTTGTATGCACGTGGAACAAGGAGGTTGTTCCTCCTTGGGCTCAGAAGGTCCCATTTGTAGTCAATCAAGAAGGAAAATGTTGACTTCCTAATTATGGAGCAACTCATTAATTAAATGATTCATGGTGCAGTTTAAATTTATACAAGGTGAATATAACAAGCATCAGTCCTTGAATATGTCAAGAGAGCATGGTTGTTCTCAGAGCAACAAAACTTGTCTTGCACTATAAAAATTCTCCCCATGAACACACATGAATCTTGTCTGGCTCTGGATCGGTCAAAAATTAGTTTGCTTCCCAAAGTGAACTGTTGAAGAGATTTAACTTTAAAATTCTCACCTTTGCAAACAAGGCAAGTAACTGCAAGGCTTAACCTCAGAAATGTAGCATGTGGGTGGAGGAACCTATAGGTTTGCAGACCATAACGAATCAGATTTGACTATAATGAAATATGATGGTGACTCCATTTAGGTTCTGGGAAATAAAAGCTCTCTTTCAGACCTGCTGTGCTGCCTGAGTGGTGAGGTGCTGCTGAGTTGTTTTCTCATCATCCCATGCATGGAAAAAAAAATTTTAAGAGATTTTAAAGGAAATTTGCATTGTTTCTTTTGGGAGGGTTTATGAAGCACAGACAGTGAGTTTATCCATTGCTCAGTGCTTGATGAATTATATGCCAACAGCAACAAAGAAGATCTGCCAATGACATGAATCCACATAAGTTCTTGTCCAACCTGCTAAACTAAGTGTACTTTGGCTCATTCAGAGAGAAGAAAAACTGCCCTTCACTCACTTCTCACCAAAAGGGGAGCACAGGGTAGACACTGATTACAGAAGGGACCATTATGTCCATCTAGAACACTGCAGCATGTTTATTTATGCACTGGCTTATACTGAAACACGCAGAATTTGGTGCTGCTATGCCTTCTTGGAGCAAGACACCTGCTTGACTTTTCTGGATTTGCAGGTCCCTGGACATCTGCTGTTGGAGTCTTAGATTCGAGTAAGTCCCTTCATTGCTCTCTGCACACTAAAGCTTAAGAGATAGCTTGGAACAATTTGCGAATTACAAAGATGCAACACCAAGCATTCCTCCAGATTTTAGATTTTGTGCCCAATATCCTGATTAGGTTCCAATGCAGGCAATTACTTTCTGCCTGCCCACTCATCCCACTGGTCATCTTCAATGGGTCTGCTCTGCTATCGTTACCAATGGCCAGAAGTCAAATCCCACTTATTTTCCGCTCATAGGTCATTCATGAGGTACCGTGTCAGCATACCAGTTTTTATGGATATAGGTGTTAGAGAAGGGTGAATTAATGCAACTCCATCTCCAATTCATCCAAAGATTGTCTACGAAGGTCAAAAGTTCAATAAACCAAACCTAATGTGATCAAGGTTATTTCCTGCTTAGGAAACGGAGGAATTGAGAAGGCACAAGAAGGAAAAGAGAAATCCAATATACGTTACAGTGAGAACAGCCAGGAGTAGGAGGTGGCAGTGAGTAAAACAAACAAGAGGCCACAACTTGAGGAAGGGAAAGGGAGAAACAGCAACAATAACAAAAGCAAGAAGAAAACAGGTTAGGAGGAATCTGAGAGGTGGATGAGGATCTCCTGGCCTCTTTCACAAGCTTCCGAAAACCAGCAGCCAGTGTGTGGTCATGGCACATCATTGTTTGGAGTTGTTTGCCAACCCTGTCATCTCACCAGGCCAGTTCCCAGCTGGTATGAATGCACCAGACACATGCAACCCTCCTCGAAGTTTTGCTGTATGGTGAGATTTGTACAAGTCCCAGGGCCCCGGGCATCATATCAGAAGTGGAGTGATGCACATGGGCTAATGGTCTTCATTTTGGATTCTTTTCTCCCTGCTATAGTAACTCTTACGGAGCATGTCATGTAAATGGATAGTGAGTTGAATTTATCCTGTAAGAGTTCTCAATGTACCAAAATGGACACTGCTGAAGGCTATTTCTGAGAAAGGTGCAAAATTTTAACAGTGCAAGTAAATACCCATAGAGAAATGTGGTCTTCACATGAAGGATGACATAGATTGAAGGAATCCATACGTTGGGTGGGTGATCAGGAGGGAATCTCTTGGGGACAATCTGGGCACTTTTTTTGAATGAAATAATAGAGACTCCATCTCTTTCCATGACCTGTGTCCCTGACATGAGTAGACTTTTTCTCCTCTTCCCTATTGCAGCATAGGCTGTATTTCTCTATGGTGGAGACTTCTACTCCTTCCTCTTCCCCATCCACATATATGGAGGGTTTACAGTGGCATGCCCCAAATTATTTTGCTCTGGGTGCTTCCACAGGTTTCCAACATTGGACTTTCCCAAAGCCCCTTATTTGTGCCTTCCTCGTCTAAGAATAATGTTATAAATGGTGGCTCTACTGTACAAACATGCACACCATCCAAACTGGAGCATTTTCTGTCAACCTATGACTCATCCCTTCTTGGTATTCCATATCTTCTTTTTGCACTTCTCCCTCTCCTCTCCTTGGGGATTTTGTTCTTCACTTGCAAGAAGAGCCCCAAGCCAGCCTTCCCTACCTTCTTCAACCTGTTGCCAACAGCCATAAATCTATTCTGAACAGACCAAAAACTGAAACGAGTTATTTTGCACTGGAATTCATCCTATCTTGGCCACAAATGAGTGGAAGATCTGCTGGAAAACATTGTGCTTCAGAAGCTCATGATAAGCTCCAAAGCTGTATTTCATACAGCAAAGCAACCGGAAAACAAAACAAGAAAGCAGTTGTAGGGCTATCACAGCCTGCAATGGCTTTATCTAGTGCTTCGCTCTTCCTATTTCCTTGTTGACTTGTTTCCAGCAACATGTCCCTTTTGAATACCAGGCTACATTTAGGTTGAACGTGTCTACCTCCAGTATACTCCGGCTGCTTCTTGGGTTTATGAGGTGGGATGGTTGATCATAAAAAGAAAGCATGTTTTGTCATGTGCGACAGTTTTAAAGTGGTTACAGTATGTAGGCATGTGTGCCTTTTAGGTGGAACAAAGGCTTTACGACCCTCACATCGTATGTGGTAAAGCCCAGCCTATAGCTTCCCCCATGTTCTCATGTGACCTTGGATCTTTATTGTTTCTCAGAATGGATCTTTTATAGACTCCAGATGGAAAGTGTAAAATTAATAACCCCTGGTTGGCAAACGCCCATATGTTTTCCACCTCCTCCAGAGATACAATTTGTTTATAGTGACATTTATTTAATGCAAATTAACATATAAATGAAGATACATGGCTCTTCCTAGAGACCTGTAGAAACTGTTTTGCACCATGGTAGAGGCAGTGCTCTTAAAGCGTACCATGTACAAAGTCTTTGGTGGAGTGCTTATGAAACAAACCAAAACATTTTGCTGGAGCATCTTCAAGCCTCCTGGAGCCTCCTTTTCAGTTCCTGGATAAGAGAGTGATGAGACATCTGAAGGAATTGATATTTTCTAACATTTCATGCAACAAGAGGAAGAAATTTCATGTGCTTGAGATTGCAGCAGAGAATACAGCATAGCCAGGTTCTCCACTGTGCTATGTGCTGCCGTGCCCTACAGAAAGAGGCTTCCAAGTCTCTGCAGGCAAAGGGATTTGAGTAGATCAAGAGCTGTAACAAAGAAAGGCTAGAAGTGACATACCAGGAATGCATATAAAAAAGCCCAGTGCAAGTTAACCTCAACAGAGCTCTTCTTGCATGCAGTGCACACAGTGCCTTTTCTGTGCAAGGTGCCTTCTTTTCCCTATTGGGGAATAGCTTGCACTTGGAAAAGATCATGGGGTATGGTTCTTGGGCAGTAAACACATTTCTCCTCACTGCAGTAGCACCACTAGGAACTGAGAAAATACAAATCTCATCACCATTTTTTCAGATTTTATTGTAAAGTAAGTTATTTTTTGGTTTTGTTTGGTAGGGTTTGTTTTTGTTTGTTTGTTTGTTTGGCCTTGCCTGTAACTCTTCTTTCATTCTCAAGACAAGCCAAAACATTTGTTTACAAAAAAGGCAAAACAAAACAAAACAAATCCTAGTCTAAAATTGCAAGGAGAGACAGTTTTGCCCTGCTCAAGAAAATCCAAGTTTCAGGAACAAAACAGAAACATACAAACAAAAACTCAACCAACCAAACACACCCGCAAAAAGTATCTTTATGTCCACTCGCCAGGTTTATTTGTGGCATTCAGTCATTTCAAAATTTTGGCCTTTTTCTTGTTTTTAAGTAGAAAGAAATTCCCTAGCCTCCTGCAAAGACCATTTTCTTTAACAACACATACAGAGCTGGCTTGGGAGGTGCTAATTACTTTTTATCTAAATGGACTGTTTCTCCTTAGACCGCTAAAGCTTTCCATGGTGGAAGGAATACAATACATATTATCAGTGAACGAGATACATGTGTACAAAGGATATTTACTCGTAAGAGGTTAAAGATATCATACAAAGAAACCTAGCCTTGCAAGAGTACCCTGTTAACTAGTGATGGATGAACTGAAAAAAAAAATTGAAAGCAGTTTCCTGATAAGACCTTCCAGGCCTTATCTGAACCTCCTAGTACCTCCTCAAGGTGGAACTAGCAAGACTCGCCTTCAGAGCCTGCTGCTTTTGGCAGGGTCACAAGGGTAACATGGTGTTCCTGAGATCTCTGTCTGAAGGGGGGAGTTTGGAGGTGGCACACACAAGCACACAGGTCCAAGGCACACCACAATAGGAGGGCTCAGACAAGACAAATGAATATGTCTCATGAGCATTAGTCTGCTTTGGTTTAAGCGATTAGTGTTTCTTTACTCTGAAAGAAACAGCCACCATCACCATAGACCATGGTAAATTTTATCAGTCCTGACCAAGGTCTTTGGGGAAACCTCTTCTGGCCTATCTTCACATACTTCTCTCTTTTTAGTGTATTGAATGAATGAATGTATCAAAATAGGCTGGTGCCAGACCTGTCTGCCACCTCCTTTGGACTTCAAGGCACTTGAGTTGCTTGGTGCAAAATGGACAGAAAATGAACCAGGTAAGAACGTCTATCTAGTCTGCCCTATTTCACGTCAAAAATCATTGTTAAACTCATGCAACACTGTGTGACCTGAAATCTCTGTAAGAGCCTGGCTAAGGACCAGAGGCAGCCACTAGCAGAAGATCCCCAAACATGGGATTCCCTGGATCTTAGCATGCAGGATCCAGCTAGACCTGCCCACCAGGTCCATCAGGGCAGGGGATTGGAGAGACACGTGGCTTCTGCCCTGGAGCAAGTGATTTGCTAGGACTTTGGCAAGAGAAAAGTTCTCCAGGCCCAGACTCTGAGGTACATGAGGCAAATTAAACCAGTGCGAGCCACAGGAAATTGACCCATGGAGCAATTCTCTGTCTTTTAAACTCATTCTTCTTTCAAGGAATGAGTTTAGCTGCAGTTGCAGAGCTGCAGTTGTGCATAAACCACATCTTACTGAAACAAACCACACAGCTCCTAGCAAAGCCTGGACTTGCTTGAGGGCCTTTGGGGTCAGGGTCTCAGGAAATCACTTTGTCCTTACTTTAGGGTATTGCAGAACATTGTCTTCACAAATAATTTTGGTGCTTTAAGATGTCCTTTTTCACTGCAACCTACAGTGGAGGTTTCCTATTCTTGAATTAATGCCAAAGGAGATTGGCAAAAGGCCGTTGATCCAGTTTCATTCTCTGTGGTGCTAGCAGAGGGACAGGATGGGGAACCTGGCACAGTGACAACTCAAAAAGCCACAGCTACATCCTATTTGTCTGTCAATGACCTTAGTTAAACCAGTGCAAGTTTCTCAATTCAGAGCCAGCCTAAGCCTCTAAAAACTGTTGACTTTCCAGAAAAGCAGGAAGTAGGTAAACATGGCAATTGGCTGCTCTTTCTACTGACCACATGTCACCATAATGCAGGGGAAAAATTCTATTAGGTTTTTATTTAACATGAATTTGAATATATTCCAGGTCACCGATCACATAAGCAATCATGATATGGGTAATAAAGAAGTTCCTACCATACCTTTATTTACTTTCTACCTGTAATAAATCTTTATCACACACTGTGTTGATTGCAATGGTATCACTTCCTTTTTTTCCCATTGCCTTTTACAACACAGAGCAAAAATAAGTCAATGCAACTGGGAGCACACCCCAAACTCTTGGCTTTGCTAGCGCTGCTGAAGAATAGCTTGGGATGAAAGAGCACTCCGGGTCACCATTACTTAACAAAAGGCTGCTGATGGCATTGTGGCAGGCAGGCCAGAAGAGATGTTGCAATACCCAAGGTGACTTTCCCTGGATCCAGAATCTGTCATCGAAAAGACCATAACAAACCTGTGAGTGTTGTGTCGGCAGCTGCTGAACTCAGTGCAGTGCATGAGCTTATGCAGAGCTCTTTGCAATGGCAGGAAAAAAAATCATCAACGAAGTCCACAGAGCCTGCTTACAGAGCGGCACTCAGCCTTGCTTTCAGAGTGGGGCAGAGGGAGGTTCCTCCAGCGCCCTGCAGGTAACTAAGTCCTTACATTCTGCTGCGCCCAACAGACCCAGGCAAGAGGATTTTACTCCTTTATATTTTGCAAGTCAAGAATCAAAACACATGCACCAAAAAAAAAAAACTTTTTAATGTTGGCAAGGAATATGCTAGATCCCTACTCTTTTTGATTTGATTCAATCACTGCCCTGTTCGAAATGCACGTCTTCATTTCCCATTGGTTTTATCAGGCAGTTGTCTTGTTGAAGTTGCCTTCAGTTACCAGTCTTTGGCTCTTGCACTTCTGCCTTTGAGATTAAGGAGCTTGCTTTACTGTTATCTCATTTTCCAGTGTGGAAATGCCCTGTTTGCCTCCTAGCCTCCTGCAAGCTCAACAGAATAAGCTCCTTACCACTCACCTCCTAAGGTGTGTCCATCCCTGGTTGCAGAGGCTTGCCTCTGGATCCTCTCCAGTTTCTCAGTGTCCTTTCTGAAGTGCAGATCCCGGGACCAGGCAGAACATTCCCCATAGTGTCATGGGACTCGCTGTGTAATCCTACTTCTGCTCATACTTCCAAAGCTCACACACCACCCTGCGAAAAAGAAGTGCTGCAGGAGCTACACCCAGCTTACAGCAGGTATTGACATAGGCAGGCAAGTCCCTTCACATGTGCTCAGAAATGAAAACCAGCCACACAGTGATCTGCTGTGTCTTTACCAGAGATTCAGAGCTCTTTGTTTGTTTGCTTGTTTCCTTTTGCTCATTTTGTTTTTGATTTTTGGTGAGGAAGAGGATGGTTTGTGTCATCTATTTCTACCCTTTGGAGAATGGGCTTTGTAAAGAAGTCATGTTTGACAACCTGCATTTGAAAGGATGCTGTGATTCACATTGGATTTATGCTGCAGATCACAGAACTCAGAGGCCTCTCTGGAGCCCCTAAGGGCATCCCTTGCCAGCAGGATGCTACTTAGAGGCCTCAGACAGCTCTGCACTTGGAGAAGCATACTGCCTATGAACAGTATTGACTAAGTCATATGCCTGAGCTGGGACGTCCTGCAGGATTTGAGACGGCTGGAGCAAGGTCAGCTCAGAGTTTTCCATGCTCAAGACAGAAATCATCTCTAATGTGTATAATCCACCCATGGGTGAAGGGATATTTAACTAGATCTGCAGAGCTTACAAGTGGCTCCCAAATGATCCTTGAGGTCAAGGCTGGCAGGTGTGGCATTACTCTAGCTAGGAGTGAGCCAGATGTGTTGTTTTGATACCTTTTCCCTCATGGAAACAAGTCTTGAAAGGGATGTTGCCCTGCCCTGGGAGCTGGAGCTGCTTTGGGGCTGCTGAGTCAGAGCACTGTGCTCTGCTTCTGGATTTCTTGTTGCCACACCCCCATCCATCCTTTAAAGTTTCCAATTCATGTGCCTAGCTGCACATAATTCTTTTAGAATGAGCTATTTGGGCTGGTTGAGATTTGTTCAAAACGCAGGCAGTCCCTGGGCATCTTTCTATGGACTCCAATAGCTTTGGTTGAAGATGAAAACGAGATCAAACTTTGCAATGCTGGCACTTTTTCCAGGAACAATAGTATCTCCTGTCTAGTAGCCATGCTCCCTGAAGTCTTTTTAGATACACTTTCCATTGAATGTATTGGTTTTAAATGCTTCTAAATTAAGGTGAAAAATGAGCATCTTTACAAGTTAAAACTTCTATCTGACTTACAGCTAAAAATTGAACTGCAAATGCTTGCTTGATCTTGAAAGGAAAAGCCCCATTTCTTCAACACAGAATTAAATGTGAAGAGAAAAAGCTCAATTTTCATTTCTTGATATTTTTTTAATTCCAAGTCTGGTAAGAACTTGGACTTCTGAGGAATTCTGAGGACTCTGAGGTCTTTTGGCCTCTGTAAACCAATAACTAAGTAGCCTACTGAGGCCTTCTCTTCACTTGCCTAACTTGGTAGAAAGTCTCTTATTTACCCACAAAGGGAACCCAGATACAGTTGTCCCAGGCAGCAAGTGGTTGTCTCTCCTGTATCTTTTGAGCCCTGGTACCACTGCAATCAGTGCAGAGTCCTAAGTGCGTGGCAAGAAATAAGCTACCATGCAAGAGAAAGCCAAGAAAATCCTACTTAGATTTCCAAAACCATGAGAAATCTGAGGAGAAAGAGGTGATATTCAAAATGACAGCTAGTAACCATTCTAGAAGAGAGAAATTTGGGATCTTTTTTGTCTTTGCCTAATGCTGGGGATTATTAACCTGCAATCTTTCTTAGGAACTGACCATCAAAATGGTTGTATAAAAGATTCAAGAGAGACAACTATGCTAGGGGAAATCTAATGTTGTCTTTTGGGGAAGAAAATCAAGTATTACTCAATTGGGAGAATTTTTCCTTCATGTAAAACCAAAACAGTGGATCAAAGGGAAATATACTCAATATAGTTTCAGAATCTGTCCGATAAAGCACAGGTTTTATGGAGGCAAAGAGAACTTGGCATCAATTTCTATCAAAAATTCACAGAAATCAGGCCATAACAATATCAGAATAATCTTTATTAGAACATGGCATTATTGTTTAATGTTTAGAAACAGGCTGAAAATGAATGAATGTGCCATTTCAATACCATGAAAGATTAAAAATACATGGTGCTTGGATGAGTACTGGTAATACATTTCTTTGTGGTGAGCACTGGAATATGTAGCAATAAAATGAAATTTGCAGTATGTGTACTTTTTATGTTTATTTGTAAACATTTCTCTTTAGCCTTTCAGAAGGCAAAAAAAAGAGATTCACTATCACTAGATGGAGATAGGTATATAGTGAATAATATTTGTCCTGTGGTACTACTTGTAAAATTAATTAATTAATTAATTAATTTAAAGTGATTATTATTTAATTCAAAAGCTTGGTGTAATACACAGAACGGCAGTCTATGATCTCAACAATAAGAAATCTTCCACAGTTTCATTGGAAAGGAAAACGCTTTCTAAAACTGACAAATATTTATCTCTTCAAAAACATTTGAAGAACTCAAAAGGAAGAATTTTTTTTTAAAATCAGTGGTGTTGAACCAATTTTTTTTCCTGAAAAAAAAATCCAACATTCTTAAAAAATGTTTTGAAATCTGATTTGGTTTTAAACTGCTGCTTCAATAGATATTCAAAGCTCTGGTTTGACTTTCTGCCTGGGAAGTTTTGCAGAAGGAAAGCTATTGAGAGAAGTGCTTCCCGTAAACTAAGAATGATGATTTTTGTTGAGAAATTTTCAATAAAAAAAAATTCACCAACTAACAGTAAATACTTGCCCTTTAGTACAGATTTGATCTCAGACTGATAGTATTTTAGAAAGTCAAAATTCATTAATTTATAAGCCATAATTCAGTTAAAATACTGCAGGGTATTGCACTGGGGTTGGCTTTAGGTCTCCCTCAAATTTCAGATATAGGCTATACATCCATAGAACCTGGTGTGGGCTCCCTTGCACTGCTGGCTGTGATGGAGCATGACTTCTGGGCAATGTGAAAAGGATTAACCATGCAGGCACATAATCCGAAGTTTTACCAACTTTGTTCAAGTGTTATCATTTTTAACCATTCCAGTAAATATGACTTGAGAAGTTTTTTACTCTTCCTATCCTTTTGCTTTCTGTGTTGCATCCTTCCATATTCCAATCTGTCTCATTTAGATGCTTTGCCTTCAGATCTCTCAAATTTTGTCCTTTCACTCTCTAGCACACGATATGAGTTCCAACTAATACAAGGACATCTATGGCCTTCATCTTTTCCCATTTAATGATATTTATCCATCATCACATGGGAGAGAAATTGGCTGCAGCTCAATTTGGCAAAATAAATTGGTACCAGTTCAAGCATAATCTCCCTAAATACACAGATTTTAATTCCTCCCTAAGTGAACTATGCCGCATCTGCAATCACTGTCCTTGGTTTGAAATTTGGATGCTGGATTCAGACTCCTGTATTTTTCATTGCTTGTAGAAATCCACTCTGATTGAAATATCTCCTTGCTCTGTGCCAATGGATGTTTGACATGCAAAGCATCATTGCCACTGCAGATTCAGACTCACAGTCCTGTTACTGTGGCTTCCTATCAATGACATCCGTTAGCTGAACCATAGCAGCTTCTTGCTTATACAACCTGCCCATACCTGATGCTCAGCTTGAGCCTCTTGGTGCGAGTCAATGAAGTGGAGGTGTACCATGGTCACTCTGAACTGAGACTGGGTTCATGGAGGGTTGCCACGGCTCAGGAGCTTGCTGGACTCACCCTTTGTTTGTGTTCAGAGATAACTCAGAAAGAGCCAGGGTAGGCAGAAGGAAAAGCCTGGGACCTTCCTAACTAGAATTCTCCTCCCTTTGTGCAAGCTATTTGCTGGGTCAAGAGAAACCATTTGCCCTGGACAGAGAGCTGAGGGCACTTTCAAGCTAAAACATTACATGACTAACTCCATATCTGAGCACTTGCCAGTGAGAGCTTCTAATCTAAAATGTTCTGAGATTCTTGGAAGCCACCTTCCATTGGTTTCCAAGGAAGGGCAGGAGGTGATGTGGAGTCCCCAGGAGCCTATCTGAAGGGCGGTGTCAGATTTGGAAGCCAGGTGCCTGCTCCCATCCAGCGCTCCTGGGAGCTGCAGGAGAGCATGGAGTTGAAGCTGAACGAGACGTGAGTCCAGGTGACACCTGAAAGCACAGTGGATCCGAGTGGATTATTTAAACTCTTCTTCATTATTTGGCAGAAGCCAGCAGGAATATGCAGACTGAGGCTAGGATTACTGTCGCCCTGGAAGGCTTTAAATCCTTCCATTGGAAAGGCACAACTGTCTGTTCCGCTGCAAGGGTGTTCAGAGGAGGCAGCATTTACATTCAATTGCACAGCTTGGGTACAATTTCACTCCTGTTGATGCTAATTGCTGGAATATCAAGCAGGCTGATATAGTGATTATTTGTAGACATTTATACCATCCCAGGCCTTCTTTTTTATAACTTTATTTCATTTTCTGTTGTTTACTCAAAGTACCTTTATCATCACACGCTGATAGTCTGTTCTTTATTGCCCCAATGTGATTGCTAGGAGTTTAAGCATAGTGCAATAATACACATGTATAAATATTTGAACAGGAAAAGAAAGTCTGTCTGATTTGTGCTATGGCAAGAATAAATTAAAACAAATAATACCACTAGAGGGACCTTCACTCTGAACCACAGCGCTGGTGAGGTCGAGTGCTGCATGGCCATACTGCAGAAGGTGCAACTTCCAGCAAGGGAGAGCAAAAATAACCCAAATCCATCCAATGCACAGAGGAAGATGGGGAGAGGAGTCTGCCTGAGGGTCGCTGCAGGATGCAATGCTCAGCAGCAGTTGCACACATCTGCAGTACATTGTGCTCAGTGAGGGGTACCCAAATAACTCCACTTGAGCACCACGAGCATGTTTTGTTTTTGCAGCTAAAGACTGGAGTCATTTTAATTAGTTTACTTGGGTCTTTTGCATTGGGTCCCCCCATGCTGCTGCTGGTTCAAAGAGCCTTTCTGTGTGTTTTCGTCCCTTTTCTTGTCTCTTCTCTTTTCTTTTCTCTCTCTCTTTTAATGCGGCATGTGAATAGTTGAGGACAGGAGCAAAAGACACTGGACTTAGAAAGTAAAATCTCCAGGAAGCAAAAATGGAGGCAAACACAGGAGCTAATTTAGGCAGGCATAGCTGGTGTTGTTTGTGGTTGTCCCTGACAGCACTGCTGACTCTAAAGCACCTGTGTTTGCTCACTAGCTTTCCCCAATCTGCTAGAAAATGGCCCAAGCATGTCACATGGCAGCGAGATAGTCCAAGCACCATGGGAATAAAAAAGCCTGAGCTTTTAGTGGAGTTAATCATTAATGCGCCTTTTCTTTGTCCCATTCAGGAGTGCTGACAAGCGCTTTGATATTTCATATTTGCCATCGGGTCAGTTGCAGCTATAACCAGGTACTAATGAACACCCTGACTCACTCCTCCTGTCCCACTGCCTGCATGCATGCTGTCTGCGGGCAGCACATTTCCTTCCACCTGGTGTCAACTCCCTATGTGTGTGTGTGGATATATATGTGTGTATATAAAAATATATATGTGTATATACACACATATATATAAATGTGTGTATATACATATATATATATGTATATATATGTCTGCATGAGGATATGCAACCTCCTTACAAAGCCACATGTATTTCCTTCTTAATACATGTTGGTGGGTCTGGCTGCAAGGGAGGCAAAGCCCATCTGCTAGTGCTCCATGGTGCTTCTCCTCCAAGCCCAGACTCTTCCAGCCTTCTTTTGGATATAAAACAGGGGGCAACTTCGTTTCAGACATCAGCCCATCGCCAGCCGGGTGGCGAGATGTGCTCCATATTGGACAGCTGAATGCAGCGCTTTGTATTTGCTAGCAGCTGTCCATCGGTGTGTGCGCGTGAGCTTTGGGCTTGAGCAAATAAGCCCCAGAGAATAATGTCTGTGCGCGGGGAGGAATGCAGACGGCCGCTCTTCCCCCCTGCCGCCAGCCCCGTGCTCCACTTTGCTGGCCGGGCACTTGGGCCTTTTCTGGAATGTGCCACTTCTTCGGAGTTGTTTGCAGAGGACCAGATCCTTCCACCTTTTTCTTCGCTTAGGTGAGGAAGCAAGAAGAGCTTGGATGTTGCATGGAGGGGGTTTACTCTGCATTAACCCCCTCCCACGGCAGCAGGAGCACTGGGAGGAGGAAGCACAGCCATTGGCCCTGTCACCCCATGCAGGCCACCACTGTTGGCTTAGGTAAATCATTTAACCCCTTGGCACTGAGGGGAAACCGGGCCATTTTCCAGCCCCTCTGAACATATCTGAGAAGTGAGGTCCTTGGCCTTGCTGCCAGAATGGAAGAGGCATCTGCACTGTGGGCAGGTCCTGCAAGGACTTGCCCACAAGGTGCCACCATGACTTCTTGTGCACATCTGTGTGACGGTGGCCTTGGATCTGCCATTAGAAAGAGTTGTGTAACAGTAGTTTCTTTAAAAAACTTGGAGTTTTTTATTTTTATTTTTGTGTGATTGTGTGTCTGCAGTTCCCAAATTCTCCCACAGTCAAGGTCTACTTTCCAACCTATATGGAGATCTTTTCACTCTGTTGAAGTGCTTTAAAGGGGAAAATTAGATTAAATTACATTCTTTCTTAACTGTAGTGAATTGATCTCTTAACTCTTTTATTTTTAATATTTTAACTCTTTTTAATTGGAGCAAAAGTAAATCAGATTTTTTTTCAGGATTGGTTGTTTAGTCAGTTCTTTAGGGCATTAGTTTTAGGAGACTTGCCAAGGCTTCCTACCTCAGGCACAACAATAAAGGCACAACTGTCCAACTCCGCTTTCTCTGTTTATTAACAAATAAAATGCATTTGTTTGTGTCCGCTTTGAATGGAAAAACCCACTGCACAGCTTAAAGGCCAGGTAGGTCTGCAGGTCTTTGTAAAGCTGCTGCACAAAGATGATTTGTACTAGCTTAGACGAGAATCACATTCAAACTCCAAGGTGCTTGAACTTTTCCCTTGACTCAGTCAAATCCTGACAGCGTGTTTTGCTCATCTTCCCTGCAAGCAGATCTGCCAAAGAAAAACCTGCCATGATGCAGGAAGAGCTATGCCAAGTATGGTGGCAATGTTTTATCCCTACATTTATGCAACCTAATTGTGAAAATTAGGCTAAAAAATCCAGTGCTCCCAATTTTAAAGCTTTCATCCCTGGCTCCTTCCTGGTTCTATGACTGACAATGGCATTTTTGTAAGTTTGATGTGATGGCTGAGCCAAAATTCAAGGAACTATTCTTCCTATTAATGGCTGAGAATCCTGACCTTGCATTTAGGCAGAGACAGTTAGGAAAAGCTCTTTCCTGTCCAGAACATGGATGCATGGTCCCACTTCCATCCACATTTATTTTTAGGTTAGGGCACTCAAGCAACTTTGACAATGCATGCAAGTAATTTTATCTTTAACATGCCTGCAAATAGAAAGTGTGTTAATGAACAATTAGATGATGCCCAAGTTTTCAAGCCCACTGTTGCTAAGACATACTACCTACATGTCTCCTGGTCTCAAAGTATTGTCTATGTCAGATTGGTGGAGCAGGTACAAATAGCGAGGAGAAAGCATGAGGTTTCCTTTACTCCTTTATTCACCAAGAGAAATTAGGAAGACACAGGAACTGTGATTGGTAGATGCAGGGTGATCAAGGAAACCCCTCTCAAGGCATTTTTTGGTACACAGAGGCCTGACTCTACATTTTTTGTGAGCTCCTCACTCCATAGTGCAGCAGTAACTTTGTGTACATGAGGAATGTGGGGCTGGGCCATTGGCTTCTTGCATCAGACTGTTCAGATCAAAGCGGAAACGCCTGTAAATGTCATGGATTTTTAGAGGTCAACCAGTGGTTGCCCATTGAGATAAGGTTTTCAAGGACACTGAAGCAACTCTGAGACTGAGCTGTATGTGGGAGGAAAAAAAAACCACCCAGGTTACCAATACTGGGGGCCCTATATAATCTTCCTTCCTCCCCACCAGTGGGAGATGTGATGCTGCTAGGTGAACCCTAGAAGAGGTATGAGGACAAGAGTTCTTCGTGTGGAGGCTTCATTTTGAGTAGTCTCTCACCACGCACATTTGCTGGCTTCCCTTCACTAGTGTCTATCCTCATCAGCAATCCTCTTCGGCCTTTTCTTTTCTCCTGTGGATTATCTGGAGGGTCTTCAGCTCCAAGTCTTTGCTAGCATAGACCTTCCTGACCCATGCTGCTTTGTGGTGCTGGTCTTCCTCCAGAGCATGTCACCACTGTCTGTCCAGGACACCATAGTCTGGTTTCATCTGTATAATGGTACCTCCTCTTTCATAGAGCTTAAAATGAGAGGGAGGGGATAAGCAAAACCAGCGAGCAAAAGAATAAAAATGAGACATCTCTGCTACTAATTCTGTAAGTCAGTGACTGCTGAGGGTTTATACCCCCACTTGGAAGGGTAGAGTTGCCCAGGACTGGTCCAGAAGAGGGTGAGGGGATGGACTGCCCCCTTGCATACATAATGCATATATAATACTCAGCTCTTTCTTCCTTTTCATTTCATGCTCTTGCTCTGTGTTGAGCACTGAGATGCTGAAGCTTGCTCTTCTCTGACTCAAAGCTTCCTGGAGCTCAAGAAAATACATTTGTGGATTTTCTTTAGTTTAGGTCAAGTTTTTGGCTGTTTTTAACAAGAAAATAGACTTGGGCTCAGGCTTTCAAATGTATGGGAAGAGCTCTGAGACGAAGATGAGACTGGGACAAGTAAAACAGTTGTGTTAGCACAGCAGGCAGGGACTGTGGGGACTCTGTCCATTAAATCTCTCAGAACTGTTGAGGCATGAGCTGACTATCATTCAGAAATGGCTCCATGGTGAGAAAGCGCAGGGTGCTGAAAGTCTCTTTAATCTAATGTGGGAAAGATAAATGAGAACGAGTCAGCAGGACCTACTGCAGATTGGAAGTAGAGCGTAGCTTTTTAGTGGCAAGATTGATTAATGAGCACAGTGGACTAATTATGGTCCTCCGTTGCCACAAAGCTCCAACCCAAGAGGAGTTTTAACAAACCCCTATGGCTGGACCTGGACTTCCAGGGCAAATCACTTACATCCTAACATAGAAAAAGGAAGCTGCTCTCTGAGTTAGCAACCAGGGCTCATTCATAATTGCTTGTTTAAATATTTTTCCTCCTCCATCACTGCAGTCAGTTTGCTGCATGCATCCTACGTAGAGGTGAAGTCAGCCAAAAAGGAAGCTTTCCTAGAAAAATAACAAAGGTACTTTCAGCCGCAGAAATCCCCTTCTACAGAATCCAAACAGGGAAGCCTCTGTCCGTTGCCAGAGCATGCAGTGTTTCCAACAGCTTCTTATTTGACATAGCAGAAGAGTTGGTTTAGGCAGAGGAAGGAAAAGGGGCCGCTTCTCCCTGCTATAGGGTGGAAATCCTTTTCTTTCTGGATACCCTTTCCAAGCTGAAGCCCTGCAGACCTGCACAGAAAATAGTCTGTGGGCAAGGCATGTAGGTGTCCCATGGTGGAGTGGTGCATGAGGAAGCCATGTCACATACATAGATATCAATGGATGCATTTCAAGAGATCTAACTTTAGGAATTAGGAGCACCCTTCGGTTCTACAGACATTTGCAGTTTATGTGTAGCTTGTTTTATGTAGATGACACTTCTGTGAATATAAGACAGCGTTTCTAGGTGAGGTATCACCAGGCAAAGCAAGGGAAGCCATTTCCTTTGCACTGAATGGAAACATAGAGATAATCATCTTGATAATCACCTCTTGAGACAGCAAAGGAAGTTTAAAGCTACGACCCATAGGCACATCCTTCCCAGAGGCAAAATAACACTAAAAAAAAAAATATGTGATTTGTCTTATGTTTCTGTGTCCCAAGAATGTGTTTCTGTGTTCCTCCTTGCATGCCACACTGTGATTCAGTCAAAATATTTAAATTTCTTGTCAGGCAGGAACTCCGCATACAGTCCATATAGATGAAGTCTCCGAGTCTTAAAGCCAGAATAACTTGGATCAAGACAGAGAGAAAAACTTCAGGTTTTGTCTTCCCAAGAAAATAGCTAGTTCGATTTTTTGCCATTTTTTTATGAAGCTATCCCATTCAGGACGGCCTTCCAAAAGGAGATGGGACTGACCTTGTCAGGGTTGCAACATGCCCCAAATACCGAGCCTCGTCTTGACTGGGCTTCCTGCATCCCAATAGCCTGCTTGTCTCGGATAAAATACTCCATGTGTTTGGTTTTCTTAGCAGCCAAGACTAACCCCTTTAAAAATAAATAAATAAATAAAGGTAATTTCTCCCTCGGGTTGGCACAGTGACACTTCAGCAACTACAGGCAGCAGATAGGAGTGGATGCAAAGCAGGTTGTAACCTCCAGCCTGTCCTCACTCTTTCCCCCTCATAGAGACACAGGCCCAGGGCAACAGTCAGGACCTCTCTCCTTTGCTCCTCACTTGGGCAGAAGAGGCACAATTGCTGCATGAACAGGTTTGGGAAGCAGGTTGTAACCTCTTTCATTCTCTGGCTGATTTCCTCTCTCTTGCTAAGTCCTCCCATTACCTTGACAGCCTGGAAGGTGGACGGCTCCCTCCCAACATCTGCAACTGCATGTTTTATCTTACAAGTCTTAAAATGCATGGGGTAAGTGGGCAGAAAATGAAATCTAAGATTTCTGTGAGGTTGTTTTCCAAGTCAAGAAAACCAAATATCTTCAGTATCAGCCTCAGCAAAGTACTTTTGCATGAGATTCAGAGTGACAGGAATTTGGAGTGCCATTAAAAGCGTTCCCAGCAAGTTAAATCAAAGCACAAGACATTGCACATAATACTCTCTAGCCAGCTCATGATACAAGCTTCATGCCAGTATAGCTTTTTCCTCAGCATAGTGAGGGAGCAAACATCTAGTGACACCATCCTGGTAGGACCCAGTATCCCTGCAGAAGGTTCAAAACTCTCCCCACTCTTAGCATACACCAAATGATTCAGAGGCAACGAGTGATGCTAGAAGCCTCCTCATGGATCCGAAACCATTCAGCTGACCTCTCTGCAGGAAAGTCCCTGGTGGGTGAACACAGGGTGTTCCTGTTACAGAGTGTTTCTTACCTGGTCAGGCAGAGGTGGCTTGAACTTCATTAGTGGGAAAAAAAATGCTTCCTGCCACCTATGGCTGGGCAAGCTGGAAGGAGCTGCACTCCCAGATATCTGGCCAGCAGTTACATCTGAGAGGGTCACGAGGCCTGTAGTGTTTGTCTTGCTATCTTGCATTATTAAAAACAAGCTGCATGTTTCCCACAGAACTCATTACAGCACTAACCGACCTGTAGCCGAGAGAAAAGAAAGGGTGAACAGCGCAGATATCTAACAGGAATGCCCTGATTTCACTTGAATAAAGGATTTTAGCTGCTCGCTGAAGCAGGGGGCTGAGATGAGGTGTGTCCAACATTAGTAAGCTCAAACAACATCAGATAAAGCCATATGGCAGCTTTCTGAGTGATTGGATACAAGATGCAGAGTTCGTGAGGATACAGAGGAGTGGACCTGTTAGGAGACTGGGAGGCTTCATGTGCTTTCCCAGGCGAATATCAACACAGCCTCTAGTTTAGGAAAATTGTCCCTGGCAGAGTTCCTTGACAGCAGAGAGAAAGAGGCTGAATTGTACCCTCAAGGTGCTGGTGACCAACCACGGTCTTAACAGTGAAGAAGGGTCAGGTATGAGTTCACATTGCAACAGCAGAAGACAGCCCTGCACAAGGGGACCTTGCCCTGTCTTCTACACCATTTCCTTTCTCCACTGCACAGCTTAACTTCTTTGTTTTTCATTTTCTTTGGGTGTGTGGTCAATCCTCTTGCATTTATAAGGGTTGTCCAGTTATCAGGACTAGATCAAATACTAATCCTATTGTGTTCTGCACCATTAACTATAGCAGGACTGGGTTTCTTTCCCCTCAGCTTTGTCCTCCTGGTCCTCTACTCAAACAGGGAGAGACCATTCAGGACTCTAGTCATGTTGAACCCTTCCCATGGCATCCCAAGCTGTTTATTATCTGCCTGCTGGTGCCTCCAAATAATGTGTTTCTCCTCATCTTCACCCAGCTGATCCTGGAAAGGCTTAACCGTCAATCATATTTACACTTAGGACCAACATTTTCATTTAAGACTTATTTCAGAGATGACATTTTAAAGGCTCCAGAGATAGCTTACCTGGAATGTGAAAGCTGGGACATCTCTATATGATGCCTATGATCTGTCACTGATCTGTTACAAGAAATAGGCTGTGCCAAATGAAACAATTAGCGATTTTGAAATAAACACAAGAGGATTTTTTTTTCACTTGATGCTTATGCAAACTTTAAAACTCAGTATCCTTGGGTATCCGAGCAATCAAAGGTATGAGCGAATCTGAATGATACTGGATTTGATCATGAGTGAATTTGCTATGATAATAGCAAAAGTATAACAAGACAACTCAGAGAGAGCAGGTCCCTCGAGGACTGGTAAATCCCAGGATGCACACACATATCCTCACATCCGGGACATGCCTGTGCCACTTATTGCCAGGAGCTGAGAAGCTGAATCCAGAGAACTTCTGTCCTTGGGCTGCTCTGACATTACCAGTGCTCCCCCGGACATCATTCCTTCCTCCAGCACCAGAGAAGCAATTAGGAGATGTCCAAAAGATCTAAAAAGTGTGTTCTCTTTGTAGACCAGGTCACTCAGAGAGATCTGGAAAGGCACTGGGCCATAATGATCCATATTTAGTGCCCAGTAGTCTGAGTAGTCTGTATTCAGCAGCTGAGGGCATCAGAAGCACAGCAGAGCAGGAAACTGTGTATTAAAAAGCATGCCACAACCTGTAAAACCTGAGTAACTCGAGGAAACACCCCTGGAACATGCGGGGCAGAGGTGTATTCACCCCACTTTGTGGGCATGCCCAATGCTTCACTGGGTGCGCATAGCTGATCCTGCCCCCATCCCTGTAGCTTTAGCCTTCTCTTTGCTGCACAAACAGAGCAAGGGAGATAAGCTGTGTGTGTAAAGCACTCAGCCTGCAATCCAGGGCTGTCACCTGGCCACTGCTGCCGTCCAGCTGCTGACCTCTGCCAAGTTAACTCTCTGCAAAGCAGAGTTAACCCTTCTGCAAAGCAGCATATGGACTCTTCTCCTTTCTCCATTGGGATACTCGGTGGGGTGGACACGCGGCCATCCCTGTGGAGCCACTGGCATGGTGGGCTTTGCCTCAGCATCTCTGTGACTGGTGAGCTGGTTTAGATGACGCAGGGGATGATAACTGAAATATGGCCTTCTGATAAGTCAACATTAGCATAAGTGTTCGGACACCATCTGTGGTGTGGGAGTGACTGGGGATTCGCCTTTCCATGCTTTGTTTTTAACATCTATGAGCATAATAGGAATGAGTCACTGTGCAAGCGTACAGAGCATGACTTGACAGCCGCAAGGGCTGGCTTCCCCATAAAGAACAGGAATCCCTTTCCTCCCATCCTGCCTTTCCAGCCAGCCATAAGGTGTTCCAGGAGAGGAATCAAAATAATAAAGGCTGGTTTTAAAATTAATATGGTGATACCTAGGAGATTAATCTTCTTGATAAGCAGACAGCAGCATGACTGAATAGGTCCATGGTTCAAACAAAGGTTCCTGTTGAGTAGGAGCAGGTAAAAGACGGATGGTTTGTTAAACATTGCCAGCATACTTTGCTAGTGCCATTCACCGGTCACAGCTAATGGTAACAAGGGCATTGTGTGGCAGATGCATTTGCTAATTTCAGCCAACTTAAATGCTATTTCTTATCTTTGTTGGTCTTGCTGAGATTAAGGTGGTTTCAGTATTTTGAATGCACTACGCTCTTGCATGAAAAACATTCCTGACAGTCTCAAGATGTAAAAAAACACACACTGTCAATGATCAGAGAGGAGCAGAGCGAGGTCTGCTGACGCAGGGCTTGATCCAAAACCCACTCAAAGCAGCAGGAAAAAAAAATCCCTTCTACCGTCTGTTGATTTCAGCGCACTTTTGAGCCAGCCTCTGCTGAAAGGAATGGCTGGGATCGTTTCCTTCCTCCATTTGTTCCCAGAAACTAATAGTGGCAATATTTTACGTTAAGTAGGAGTTAATTGTCACCAAATTAAAGATTAATTTAAGAAATAAGTATGGCAGACACAGTCACAATGAGGAATTCATTATGCATTTATGATTAATGTTTCAACTCTAAATACTAATTTTGTTATCTTCATCCAAAAGAGCAAATATCAATAATATGTTCTTGTTTGGTGAATCGTGGTACTAAAGTACTTCTAGTGAGTGATTATTTTTCCTTGGGAAAAGGTGAATCTTTGCCTTTTCCCTCAGGTAGATATGGGTATCCCTTTGGAGTTTTGGGGCCAAAGTAAAATGATTTCAGGGTGATGACTCCGCCTTCTGCCTCTAATCTTCCTCCTTCCAAATTGGAAATGTGTTGGGCAAGGTTTGAGGAGTGCCTAAAATGTGTTGAGCAACTTGGACTTTGAGTCAGCCTTTTGATAAAGGTCTTTCTCTTGAGATAAATGCTGTGATTTTTTAACTGGCGGCTCATCAAGGCTGTGGAGGTGATTCTTGCAAAAAGCTGTAGAAAAGCATGGAACCAGAACGGGCTTTAAAAACAAAACCACTGAGTAACGTACATCTCATTCATATTTTCTCCATTAGCACTCAAGCAAAAATGCTTATTAGTTTTACCCAGGGAAAGCCTATGGGCAGCAAAATCCAGGGAGATGGGGTCAGGTACTACTTATCTACTTCTCGCTTCCCTATCTTCCTCACCAAACAGAGATTAAATGCTAAAGACTGATGTTTTGGGGGCATTTTAATGCTTTTTGGCATTGATTATTTTATTCAAATGTCTTTAAGGCTACTTGCACTTACATAAGAGCGCTCCTTCTCCAGATCCCCATACAAAACCAGCGTCGCCCTATCTGTGTCCTTGTGTTCCCCACCTAATAACCTCTGGGCTCCTTGGCATCTTTTGGCAAGATTTGTCAAAACAATGGCCATCTCGAAGCTCATTAAGTTCTTAGGGAGTTTTGTGGACACAGACATCAGCGTGACGACAAGAGACTGAAGGGATGGCTGAGAAGCAAAACAACACTACCCGGGGTGCATAAAATTTACAAAGAGCTGGTTTTCCTCACTTTGCTTGCCAACCAGCTAGTCTGAGCCCTACCAGTGTAGGATAGCAATGAAGAGTGGAACTGGGTTTTGTGGACAACAACAGGAATTTCTCCTTGCCCACTCTGAATTTATCACCTTGATTTTTTTTCTGCTCAAAAACTCATCTGTAACATCATTCCTTGGACTGTAATGGCTACAAAAGATGGCAAGGAGACACACATGGACCTGCCTCCCCAAACTACTCCCTAGTATCTTGTCCCTCCTCATGTGGTAGTAAAGCTATCTTTCACCTCACTTTATTAGAAGAGTTACTCTCCTTTGGCGCTTGCCTGATGCTTTTCCTGCAACCTGAAATTCAAAATATCCTCTGTATCAAGGCAACCAGCATATCTAGTGGGAATAATTCATGGTATTGGGACACATTATTCTCCTGCACATCTTGACACCGCTGAGTCACACGAGGGGATTAGGATGAATGCGTGAATGTGAAATCACTTCATGGTGTGGTCAACAGGTTCTGCCAAAGGTAACGTGGAAGCAAAGTTTTGCATGGTTGGAGCCTGGAATGGGGCCATAAACTGGTAGCATCTGGCAACAGGCTCCTCTTAAAGGCAGGAGTTACCAGTGTGAACAGAAGTCCAGTGACACATATCTCTAGATATGTTCTGCATTGCATAAACCTGTGTGGAGGATTTGCCTGGTGCATCCTTGCTGTCCCAGGTGTTTTGACAGCATGCATGCACACACATATATGTGAGATCAGGTTCAGGTTGTCTAAATTTTCATACTAGCTTGGGGGTTCTTCTTGCTTAAACACCTCAATGGCTAGAGGTATGAGAAGTTAATTGTAGGCTGCTGGGAAATCCCAATAGAGAATACTTTATTTTATTTCATTTCATTTTACTTTGCCTCCAACATTTAGCTGGTATTAGGGAGCAGGAAACCCCTCAAGATGGAATCAAAACTAGGCTTTATATGTCTGCACCTTGGCAGAGAGATTTGCTTGTCTCTTCCCAAAATGAAGCAATTATGCCAGCAGTGAGCTGGGCATAACGAGCTGGCAATGAGGAGCTCCAAGGCCAGGCTCATCCCTGGTGATATCTGCCGATTTCTAAACAGGACTTCAGGCCAACCCTCTAAAACATCTTCCTTCTCAGGCACAGATTCCATGGTTACATTAAGAAAGAGGAAAATACGACTGAATAGCTGAACGTGTGCGCACAGGGACATGGATATACTGTATGAAGCACATATCACATCCCTTGATCTTTTCTGTGTTGATAGGATGCCTTATGCAATTTATGTGCAAAGCCTGCACAATTAACACTGAAAAGTATCTTACAGGGATCTTTTTATCTGTGTCTTCTCTACAGCTTATCCCTACTGCTTTTCTTGTGAGTACTTCCCTGTTGATGGTAAAGACCCTGCTCCTCTTTGAGCATAGAAAGCCAAGCTGCAAACCGGATTCCTGTGATGCAGAGGGAGAGAAGAATAGTGCCTGTGGATGAATGGCCAAAGGTTAAGCTAGAAAGTTTGCCTTTGCAAACTTACTGTTGGTGGTCCCTTTCTGCTGGTGGATAAATGTCAGGTCTTACACAGGTTCACCACTCGCCAGTGCCAACAGACTCAGTTGGGAATGTGGCAGAGAATGAACACCATGGCTAGGAGACTTCATGTCCTACTGCTGCTCTAATAACCACCCGCTCCACTTGCAAAAACACTCCTGGTTTTTTCCTCTAAACTAGATTGTTTCCCAGATCCTACAAAGTCTGTAGTTCTCCTGCCACAATATAGAGCCTTAATCTAGCCCCATCCCTGAAACATCTACAAACAGAGAATATGGGACAGCTTAATGCAAAGGATATTTCTCATTTTACTTTTTCAATACATCATGTTTTTCTTTCTCAGTTTTTTTCTTCTCTTCATGCTTTTAGAGACTGCCTTAGTCACAAGGATGAGCATCACAAGAGCAAAGTGACATGACTAAAAGTTTGCCCCAACACAGTTTTGGTGTAGGTCGCCAAACTCAGTTCCAAGTCCCTGCTTAGGAATGAGCACAGGCCAAGGACCATCCCAATGGACAGTCTGGATACAGCCACATCATTCTAAAGGGCAAAGGAATGCAATAATATGGATGTGTCCAAACGAGGAACAAGCCCTGGTGCTGTGCAGCTCAGCAGCAGAGAAGGTGCCTTGCATGCACACTGGCTAAGTCCTTATCTTGTGTGCAGAGAAACCCGTGGCAGACACATTTTGGCACCGTGTTCTTGCCAGGGGCATTATATTCGCTTTGAAAAAATACAGCAGAATTCAATTGCCAAATATATTGTTCCGGTAACTGTAACAGAAATGACTTTGGGTCTTGCCAGGTTACAAAGCTCCTGTTAAGTAGTTCCTTCAGTGTTGTAGTTAATACCTATTGTTATTGTGGAGCACCCATGTTCTCAAGTGGAATCACCTGGCTTTGATGTAGGTGAAGTGGTAGCAGCTCTTTTCTCTTTTCAGATTTTTTCTTTTCTTTTCTTTCTTTTTTCTTTCTTTCAAAGTCTATGATTTAGACCAGAAACAGATTGTTCAATAGCGAGGAAAAATTGGCAGGCATTAATAGAACTCACCAGAATTTATTGCAAATCATTCTAAAAAGCCACCTTTTCCACTGTCTTTGTTACCACAGCCTTTTAATTGGAATAAAAAAAAGAAAAAAGAAATTGACCCAAAGTGAGAGTAGTCTCCTTTGATAGGAAAATTAGCCATGTAGTGTATGTGCAGTGCGTGATTAGAGTGAAAGCTTTTAAAAATTGTTCCCCTGAGCAAAAAGGTGAGTTTATTTTGAAAGTCCCCCTTTTTTCAGGAAAGATCGGATACGCAAGTTTGATTATACTCTGTTCAGGCATGGAGCCACTCTCAAGGAGGTCACATACTCACAATTATGCTTTGGGGTAATCAGTATTAGCAAACAAGCAGGTCAATGAGAGCTTTTAAAGTGCTGAAGGGCTGGGCATCTTTTTTCCTTGCATTTCAAGAGACAGCTAGTGCCACTATTGCTGAGGCTAGGAGCTAGCCGTGGACCATGAAGACCCATGGCTGAACAGGAAAACCAGATTGAGCTCTGCTTTTGCCTATGGTCATGCAGGAAAATGAGCAGTGATCATGGGTACATCTCCATCTCCCAACCCCTGAGTGAGCAGCCCACCCATCACACCTCACCATTTCCCTACTGGGATCCCATGTGGTTGTCTTAGACTTGACCTTAATGAAGGTTTCTGAATATCTTCCTGGCATGAAATTCTAATTAGTCCTTGGTGAACTGATACTACAATATCTTTTTTTTATTCTCCAGAGATACCATACCATGCAGCTGCCCCAAGGAAATAAAAGACCGCCTTTGGCATTAGTCCTCACAGCTCTGCACACATGCATGAACAGAGACCAGCTTCAGGTGTCCTACATCCTTCCCTGACAGGCAAAGCACTCAGGAACAAGGAGCTACCTGGAGACCTGCAGACTTTTTCCTTGTGATCCACAATGCAACCATCCATTAGTAGCAGTTTTAGGACCTGATCATCTCTCTGACCATACAAGCCCTCACATGGTGTCCCTCACAAGGGACACCATGAATCTGCAATTCTTGGGTCCTCTGCTCAGTTGCTGGACCCTGCAGACCAAAGCTGGAGCATAAAGAGTCCCTCTGCTTGGGGCTCCTTGGGCTGCCAATGGGTGCAGCAAGATTCACTTTCTCCTTTACTTCTGACCATCCCGTTGCAAAGGGCCCTCCAGCAGCCCCTGCTCATGTGCCTGGAAGCCGCCAGGCATGATCAGAAATGCATGACCCTGTGGTTGCTGCTGGGAAGCATGCTCATGGGCAGCCCCATCGGTGGCCTTGCTGCACATGGCAGACAAGTCTGGCCTCAAGAGCAGCATGGGGAAGTCTAGAGAGAGCCCTTTGCTTGGGTGGTACCACAGCACCTTCACAGCAGTGAGTTCTTTATGCCTGGAGCCTAGGCACTAGAGGGAGACAAATAGTGTTGACCTGGACTAAATATGCTGTGGGTTTTGCTGTTTGCTTTTATTTCATGTTCTGAATGGCCTCAGCAAAGGCAGGTAGCATCCATGCTCCTGTAAGATGCTGGAGTAATCCCAGAGGAGTACCAGAGCAGCATTTACACCATGCTAGGGGAAGGAGCTCCTCAGGCTGCCAGCTTAGGGCGTGACAGACCACCTCTTTGTACTTGTTTTGATGGTGATCCCTCTATCGTGGTGGCAACAAGTCCTTGCCACCATCTGCGGAAAACTCAAGGATTTGTAAGCATCAAATCCGTGCTACTAGGAACACCTGGGAAGAGGACAGTGTCCCCTGGCACTGGCAGAGCAGGGTTTTGTTGGTGCTCCCTGCTTTCCTCTGGACAGAGGGGCTATTCTGGTGCTCTCCACTCTGGTTCCTGGAGCTCCAGAGATGGCTCTGCTGGCAACGCATCTCTCATCTTGCAGCCACTGCCAGGGCAAACGTGACAGTGGATGGGAACAGCTCATCCTGAGCCCCCCACACTTTCTCTGTGACACTCCTTCTCCAAGCTTAAGCATTTTATCCAATTTAAATGGTGAGGATTTAAAATGCCACCTGAGTTAAAAGGACCTGATTAAAACCGTAGCCTCATCATATTTCTTAAACATGCGGTTGCATTGCTATATTTACATTAGTGTCAACTTTAATTTAAATTCTGCATAACTATATTTGCTCCCCTAAATTCATTCACCAGGAACACAGCACAAATTACTTTGCATTAACTGCACTTTCTCTTTGTCTATAGCCAAGTGTTTTGGAAATTAGCACCGTTAAGTAAGTAGCAGTAAGTGTCATTCAGCCTCTTTAATGTCTCGTTAATTAACCTGTCTCAGAAGCAGGAGGGGCCCCCAGAAATGGATCGATATCCCAGGACCAGCAGGATCCTGGCACCAAGCTCTCAAAAACAGAGGTACAGTGCAGCTTCGCAGGAGTCTGCTGAAGCCCTGGACATCTCCCAGTGAGAGCACCAGTACTAGTGGAATGGCAATTTGGATCTTGAAGATCGAAGCCTGGATGGTGGTGGTTGATTTGGGGTCTCAGCTTGGGGCTTTCTTTTCTGCACCCCATTTTGGTGCCATGAAAATGACTTTGTGGGAGGATGCCCCATAGCTGCCAAAATGTTGCACTCAGGCTGTCAGTGAAACAGCCCTGAGGGCCCCAAAACAGAAGGTAGAATTGGTTCTCCTCTGCAGTGCACCTTCAAAAGGGAAATTAATATAAAATTCAATAAAACAGAATACAAATAAAATTAAATAAAATATACGTGAAGGTGATAATATATGCTTGGAGAATAAAAATGCTGCTGCTATGAAGTCACTGAAAAGTCTTCTCTACATGACATGCTTGCTTGTGCAGAAACCTCCTGGAGTCCTGTGGGGCACAACATCACTCAGGTTTTAATCGTGGCATGACCATAGCATTTTAACATGGCTTGCGTGTTACCCAACCATAGCCCCGGTGTATAAAAGACCTGAAAACCACCCTTTAGCAACCAAAACCTTAACACGCAGTAGCAGCTCCCTTGCTACGTCTTGGAGACAGTCCAGAGTGGCTGGAACATCACGGCAGGTCTTTACGCCCTGAAGTGTCTGGAGAGGCCCTGAGGGTGTCGTGCCTCAGTTTACCCAGGGATAAAACATGTCCTACAGTGGCAGTAGGACACGTGGGGTCGTCTCCCAAGGCAGTGCAGAGACAATAGGAGCCACCGCCTCCTGGCCATCCCCCTGACCACCCAGGAGGGAGAAATGCTCAGGAGGCTCCCAGGACTTTTTCTTTCTTTTTTTTTTTTTTTGACAGAAGCTGTATTTAAACCTGAGTTTCCCACAGGTGTGCTGTTCAGCTACAGCAATTTAATAGGGTCCTGGCTAGGCAGGTGCTTGCTTGGCCTTTCTACCCTGTAAAATCCTGTCAAGCTAAATAAACCTCACCACAATGAAACTGCTCTCCAAGCCAATGGCACATGGGAGGGCAGACTCAAAAAGAAAGAGAAAAAAATATGTCCTGATTGGTATCAACTTTTAGCACAGGTTTAGCACAGGGCGCCTGCCCTGGATGAAGTGAGCTCAGGGCTGGGTCTGAGCCTAAACCTCCCCAAATCACCCCAGGGACTTGCAAGGAAAGCAGGCTGCGGGGAGACTGGATTGCATTTGAACAACCACGAGTGAATACAACTCCAGAGCAAACACGAGCTTGGATAAACCAGGGAGGGTCTTTTGCTGGCAGAAAATACAGTAAACGTGACACGAGATTTACGTGCATAAGTAGAAGTCCTGACTTAACTGCAACTCTGCAGCTGTGCTCTTATCTGACCGGAGGAAGAAGATGAACAACAAAAGGGCCTAAGAAGGCCGGTTGATGCATGGGAAAGCCATTGGTTGAGCATTGTGGCTGCCCTTCTGCTGAGCAAATAGTTCAAACTGTTCATTCCCATCTCCTATTCTCTCCCTGGTACATTGTTTGTGTCCTTGCATTTCATTCTGCAAGGAAGATTGCTCTCTGGGCCTATAAGCAAACAGTCCAGAAAAGAGCCAACTATCCTCCTCTTTTCCCTGGAGAACTAGCATTTTTATTTCAGCTCCAAGCTGTCAGAGAGCTGGAGAGTTTATGTCAGTATCCTGAATTAATTGCTTTAAGCTGGAGCCGCCTATATGAGCCACCAAATGTCCAGAAGATGTTTATTAATAATGTTTCCTCTGGATTTTTTTTCTTTTTTTTTTTTTCTTTTTTTTTTTTTTTTTTTTGCAATCTGTGCTCTCAAGTCCCATGCCCTCTGCTCACCAGCTCAGCGGCATGCCTGGCTCCGGGCACGGGTGGCTGAATGAAAGCTGCTTATGGGGAATTAATAAAAGCTTGTGATCTAATTGCCAGCCCCAGCTCCCACTGTGCCTGTGCCTGGGTGTTGGGCATGGTCATCATGTCAGACATTGCACATCCAGACTTCTCAGACACGGGAATGAGGGAAGGAATAGGAGTCATTGGAGGGATGGAGGGAGAGCAAACCCTTGTTTAAACACAAATATCTTTGGTAATTAGCAAAAGTGGCAAGGAAATTACTAATGTGGAAAAAAAAATGTGAAAGGTAAATGGTTTTGTGTTTAAACATGATATATTTTAAAGTGTTCCCCTGTGTGAAAGTCCCTGTTTAAGGCAATGAAGTAATAAACCAATTTATATACCAATAGAAAGTCGAGATCCTGAGTGCCTTTGTGTAAATTTTCCACTTGACTTTTCATTATCTACCTGAGCAAAATCAATCTATATGTATGGGATCAACATGCAATATGAGAGATAAAAGACAAAATAAATGTGCTTTGCATATCCCATAGATAAAAGCCACGGGGCTTCGGGCTCTGCCTCCTCTTCAGGCAGATGCATTTGAGAAAATAAATCATTTTCCAGAGGAAAAGGGAGCAAAGCAGAGTGATAGTTCTTAAGTGTTTACTCCTTCGCTTGAAATATTGATCCTGCCGAATGAACGGTGGTTAATAAATAACTCAGGGCAGGGGGATAACACAGTGTCTCTTCTTGCTTGGTACTTCAGCAAGGGCTTTTCCTTGTCCCCCTCCTTGAGGCTGCTTGTTGGGCTCCACAAGAATGGGGGAGTCTCATCTGGAGCCTCGTAACCCCACAGGCCATGGGAGGTCTCTGTGGGTTTGCATGGAGCTGTGACGGGATCTTTCACTTGTTCCACCACCAGCAGCCCAGGAGAGGACAACGTGCCACCGGGCCAGCAGGAGACAGGCCAAGCTGGGTGAAGGTGACATCACCCTCAACGATGGCACCTGGGGACAGAGAGTTGTTGCCTGTGCTCCAGGCAACCTCTGGCTTGATGAGGAGGTGGAGAGAAAGCATCCGGACTAGAGTCCTGAGCCTTTCAGGAGCCCACAGAGGCACAAATAGAAGGGGCTACTAGGACCCATGGCCAGTGGGCTGGCCCTGGCATGAGCCCTGCTATCACTGCTTGTGTTCCCGTTTCCCACCGCTGTGGGTGATTTAGCCCACCATGGTGCAATCATTCCTGACCTGAAAGGGCACCCCTCTTCATCCGAAGGAAGACTGCTAGCACAAGACAGTGGATGGACTCTATTAAACTGGGTGAAATTATATTAAACGGCGAGGCTAGCAGCTGCTGCATTAATGGCAGCAAAGAGCTGTCCCTGTGGTGCTGTAATCCGGGCCTCCGAGAGCCCCAGGCACGCACTGCAATTTGACTCTCATTCTCCTTCCACCCAATTCATCTTCCTGAACTTGTCTGCAACGTGGCAGCAAGAAGCTTCCAGGTCTCCATGGGTCCGCATGTCTTGGAGAGCAAGGTAATAGCACCCTCACTTTTATATATATTTTTATATTTATATATATATTCTTAAAAAATGAGGTAAGGATGCAGGAATTACTCATTTTTGGGTCCCTCTCCTCCTCCTCCCCGCTTCTGCCTTTTTGGCAACAGGATATAGGAAAGGTTAAGAGGCACTTCAGGAGATGCATTCCCACTCTTGAGTACAGTGGATCCTTATTTCGTATGGAGCACCACCCTCGGAGCACGTCACCTGCCTGATGGACATCTCCTCCCAGAGCTGAGACCCCAGCTCCATCAGGAGGGATGTGGAGCACCCACCTTCCTCGGCCCATTTTCCTTCCCTGGAAGGTCTCCACCTAAGCAATTTGAGCAAGGGGAAGCTGTAGGAAAGCGAGGAAAAGGTGAGCAGCTTTCTTGAGCACCAGCCGTACCTCGCTCCAGAGAGTGGGCACTGCAAGGTTGGACATGGGCACCTCTCCAGGCTGGGCATCAGGTTTCACCTTCCTTTACCCGGTTGGGAAGGACCAAGGCAAGGACTTCATGGCAGAGCCGGCCCCGGGGAAGAGACTGAGCTGCCTCCCCACACGGACCTCTTGGAAGATCCTCCCTCAGACCCTGCCCATGGCTTGTTTGAGTTGCTGGGTGTATTTCTACTGGCAAGCAAGTTTTCCAGGTGAAAACAACGAAGTTTTGAAGCTCTGCTCATGGCAAGGTGGTTCTGCACTTCCCAGCAGAGGAGGAAAAAATAGTACTTGGAAAAAAAAAAAAAAAACATTTTCTGGTTTATTTTCCAATCCTTTCCAGTCTTTTTACCTTCTGCTCCCCCTTAAATTCCAGACAGGGAAGGAAGTGGGGAGGATGGTGAAAAAGGTGACATTTCAAGGATTAAAACAGGGATGAGCTGACAACTTTCCAAAACCCCGGAGTTTGTTGGGAGGCTCCACACTGCTCCTGCAAAATGGGTCCTGCTGTTAGCTCAACATCTGCACCAATTTTATTGGCTTGTTAACGACATCTCAGATTGGACCCAGGGGCAGCAGCAAATTCTGGCAGCCTTCAAGGCAGCAGCAGACTGGGAGGAGATTCAATCCAATGGTTGGCGTTAAGAGCGCAGGATTCAGGGTCAGGCACTTCTGCTGGATCCTTAGGTTAAGTGCAAAGCTGGAGCTACCACCACCGTTCATGTCCCTCAGGTTAGCCTGAGCTCAGGTGAATACACGGGAGCTGACTCTAGAACAACCCTGTCTTGCCCCGTCCCTTTTCTTCTCACCCCAGCAGGACTGGCCCTCAACTATCTCCCTGGAAAAACACTGAATTCTTGGGAAAGAGAGTGGAGACAGTTTTCAGTGGCTGTTCTTGCACCCCTTGGTTGTCTTCTGGATGGCACCAGAGGACCTGTGGAGCTTAGGTGAGGCTCCTGTAGGCTCTACAAAGGGGGCATTTCCTGGGTAATGTGATACAAAAAAAGACCATCCTGGGCAGCTGAGCAGAGCTCATGGGAGTCCTGGCCATGGCCCACCCATTTCTCCCCACTAGGAATAAAAGTACTCACGTATAACCAATTATGCACCATGGAGAACATGAGAGGAGCTGCTCTTCTCCACAATAGGACATGAAAGAAAACCTTCAGCAGAGGAAGAGGCTTAATCATCAATACAGTGGGCATTTAACTATTGGGATTTTGTCCTCCTCTCCCAAGCCCAAGGTGTCTGGGGTAGAGAATCCAGTATTAACTCGGCTGTCGGATGGGTAGCTAGCTCATTGTGTGAGCTTAGGAGACCCCACTCGCTCCTTGCTCGCAGCATTTATCTTTCAACACTTGCCATTCCTGAGCTTCGTCTTCCAGTGGGATAACAACAATGTACATACCTTGAAAACTCCACAAATTTATTTTTCTGCAACCTAGAATGATCCATCCTGGAAGAATACCTCCCTCAACTTCCTCCAGGCCAGGGTGCTCATGTCAGGGGTTTCTGAAGGTAACAGAGGTATCCCGGTAACAAACACGGACACAAAGAGGCAACAGGAATCTGTGGATTTAATGGGATTTAATATGTACACAGCAACAACATACTCAGTGAATCCCAGATCTACACCAGCATCAATTGTTTTGCACCAAGCTTAAAATATACAAAGGACAGTGAAAGTGAATATAAATGCACATGAATAAAAAGAAAGAAAAAGAAAAAGTGACCATTTTGCCCAAATTCAGAAAATTTAGTGAACACAAGAGCTTTGCAAGGCCTCCAAACTCCTGCTATCTTCAGCACTGGGATGAGACATGTGAACTCTGCACTGGTCTCCTCCGCACTGTGGGGCACTCACAGAGCCATTGCAGCTGTGGGGGGAAGAGGCTCGCTGTGTTATTGCTTAGGCAACTCTGCAGCTCAAAAGCCTGTGGAAAGCCAATCCATTCCCAGGCAGGAGCAGATCTGGCCTTAAATTGGCAGGACTGGTGGTGATGGCCAGTTTGGGCAGGAGCGGGAAGGAGCTGAGGGTGAAGATCTTGCAGCTACAAGGATATAGCTGCACAAATCAGTGCTGCTTGTGAGAAGCTGTCTTTAGAGAACTTTTCCCCCATTTACAAGGAGCAAGGGGCCCCTAGGATGACAGACACCTAACTGTTGAGGGGCAGCAGCACATGAGTGCAGAACACATGCTGGCAACTCCAAATGAGCGCTGATCACCCTACATGTTCCAAAGTCTCCAGACAGTAGTTTCTAAATGTGGTCCTTGCTGGAACATCTGCCTGCATGTATTTCCAAAGTGTCCTTTCCAGCAACTAACTGATTCCTTCTCCAGCCTGGAGGCATCTGTGAGTCCCCAGTCCCTGGGAATCAGCTCCTGTGGGCTAGCACAAGCACCTTCAATCAAAAGATATAATGCAGTGCAATATAATACATGATGTAGAGTTATAATGGAGTATAGTATAACATGTGAACAGCGGACATAGGTTTTTGTACCACGCTCTTTTGCTTTACAGCAACACCTCGGTGGGATGCTGTACTTTGCGCTGTTCCTGGACTGAATAACTCACCTGCAAAAGAGCACCTTTGGATGAATCGGGCCAAGGACCTATCTCGTTTCCTCTGCCCTTCCTCGAGGAGAAAATTCTTCACAGGAAGCTAGTTGGTGCTCAGAGCTCAGTCACTTTGGGTTGATTTGCATTTTGTAAAAACTATTCTTTTTTTTTTTTTTTTTTTTTTTTACATTAAATTTCACGCTCGGTGGCCCCTGTAAATAAAGCGGCCGTCACTGCCCCAGGATCGGCGGCTCTGAGAACCGACGTGCAGCCTCAGGTCCCCCTGCAACCCTGGTCGCTCGTTGCCGCCCAAAGCCGCTTCTCCGGGCTCCCTATCAGCTTTTGCATCATTTCTCCTTTGCCTCGCATCTCCTGCAGGCCCTTGCTTTCCAGGATGTGCCCCGACGATGCAGTCGCTGCCCACTCCATGTAGGAGCAGCAGTGGGAAATAGGGGAGCCAGACCTTGGCCCTCAGGGCCCTCCTCCCGCTCCCTGCTTGCTGTTCTCTGCCAGTCCCGTCTCCTTTCCTCACTCCCATCCCATGCATTGCTTTCCCTGGATAATGCCCCCCTTTCCATTTGTGTGCCCCAGTGGCGGGTCGTGGGGAAAGAGGATTGAAGCGGATCGATGCCGCCCGTCCCTCCAGGTCCCGGTCCGAGCTGCCCCGAGCGAGCCCGGGCAGTCGATAAACGGGAGACAAACGCCCCGACGTGCGGACACCTCGGGCAGCGAGACGGCCGGGAGCGGGCGGGTGAGGAGGGA
This sequence comes from Nothura maculosa, assembly GCA_032353885.1. Classification (NCBI taxonomy): domain Eukaryota; kingdom Metazoa; phylum Chordata; class Aves; order Tinamiformes; family Tinamidae; genus Nothura; species Nothura maculosa. The sequence continues at coordinate 648,292 of JAUBOD010000883.1, forward strand.
AGGGAAGCGGGACAGAAGCGCGAGCCCCGGCGGCGGGCAGCGCTAAAGCGAGGGCTCCTGTCACGCTCCGCCGCGCAGGCTGCTCAGCGCGCGCCTCTGCGCGCCCCTTTCCACGCAGGGAGAAACTGAGGCAGGGGAGACGCAGACAGAAGGGTATGGGGAAAAAAAAAAGGAAATGGATAATAAGGCTCTTTCAGTTGGCGCTTTGCTTTTTCTTATGCCTTTTTTTCTCCTTCTTCTTTGCTTTTTTTTCCCCTTTCCTTCTCTTCTTCCTTTGCCTTTTCCACCCCTTGGCTTTCTCCTTTGCTTCCCTGCTCTCTGCTCCTGTGCGTGAAGAGCGTCAGGGAGCTCCGATCTGCCCCTCACTCCCTTTCCAAACTACTGCGGAGGTGTCCCCGCATTCTCCCAATCCCAATATGTTACAGTTGGGTGCGATTTAATGCGGAAACTCGACGCCCCGAAAAGATGGGTATCTGCCCTTGTTTGGCCCCCAAACTAGTTCTTCACCCTACAAGTGGGTACAGAGCATGTACTTCTGAATAAAATAAAATAAAATATAAAATAAAATAAAATAAATAAATAAAATAAATAAAATAAAATAAAATAAAATAAAATAAAATAAAATAAAATAAAATAAAATAAAATAAAATAAAATAAATTGCTCTACGGCTCCGACCTCGGCGAGGGCGGAGAAGGTCCCTACGCCTGGTCAGAACTGCATGTGGACTCGGAAAAGCTCCGCTTTCTTTCCTAATAAAAAATAAATAAACCGAATAAACCTCCGGTCCAGGAGTGCGGGGGGAGATCTGTGGATCATCCCTCCCTCCGCGGTCGCGGGGGCTCTTTGCGCTCCCGTCCGCGCCCGATGGAGGAAGCGCCCTCGCCACCAAGGGAGACGGAGTTGGAAAAAAACATGGCAAGGAAGAGCAAAAATAATACCTAAATTCCCTTCGTCGAAAACCCTGCAGCCGAAAAAAAAAAAAAGGGGAAAAAAATCTGGCAACGAAGCTGTCATGTAAATAAGCAGCCGACAGACGATGCATCATCCAAGGGCAGCTCTTTCATATTTACTCTTTTGAAGGTTAGGCAGGGCAGAGGTAACAAACTTTGAACGATTTTCTCCTCCCCTTTTCCATCCTTTTCCCTACCTGGTTTTATGTGGTTTCTGGATTAATCTAGTGTGGAGCAGAAGCGAACTTTACCCGGCTAAAATATAGGATTAGGACTATTTCTAGAAGAAAGAGGATAGTGTGAACTGTCTTTAGGCTGCAATAGTCTAAAGCAGAATTACAGCTTGTAAAATAGGTCTCCATCAGTTTCCCAGGAGACGAGTTAAGCCCTACTTGGGTGTTCCAGCCCTTTTTAGAACCAGCAATAATTAGACTCATCTCACTCCCAAGTTGTCCTTTTTTCCCCCCTCCCTTTTTTTTTTTAAGATCATCAATAAATGCATTTTTGCATACAATTATATCGGCGACTGCGGGGCAGGGCAAAGCTGGTAATTGCCCTCACTTCTTTTATAGTTGAAAGGAGAAACATTTGGGGAAAGTTTTGCCAGAAGCAGCGCGCTGCGAAGCGGCGACCCGTTCTTTTGCCAACTTGGAAGTGTGACTTTCTTATCAAACTGCTGGATATGGCATCTTCTTTGTGCTTTGATGTCTGCTGTCTTTTGAGACTATCTCTGCATGTCATTAGGGAGCCGAACAATTAAAGAAGCGCTTTTTTCCACCCTCCTCCCCATCCCAGACGGGAAGTTAAAAAAAAAAAAAAAAGTATTAGCGAACACAACTAACTGATTTTTGGCCCCAGATCACGACTCCGAATAGCGAAGCTCACTGTGAAACTGGATTTTCGCATCCTTAAAAAAAAAAAAAAAAAAAAAAAAAAAATTTTTTTTTTTTTAAAAAGCCGGGCCAATTTAAAAACGCCAGTATCTTATCCCTAATGTTATTCGCCGGCTCTAAGGCGCGGATCGGCCGCAGTAATAACGAAAGTCGTTTGTGATCATAACCGGGTTTCCCAGAAACGGACAAGCCGAAACACGTCGATTCCTTTTCGTTCATTTTCTCTTCTGGGTTAGGGCCGCGGTCGGCCCGCGACCCCAGTCTCGAGAAAAAAAAAAAAAAGTGCCAGGATAAAATTTAGATTATTATTAAAAATAATTATCGAGTCGGGCCCGACTATGCTCGATGCCCCTCGTCTCTCCCTCCCAACCAGTTCCGTGGCCAAACTGCCGGTTTATGGATGCCGGTTTATGGATGCCCTAAACCCAGACACGGGCTCGGAAGGCGACTCGGGTTCCTTTTTCTCAGAAAAAAAAGTAGATAAATACATGAAAATAGTAAAAAAAAAATAGTGTGCGTAGGAGGAACTAAGCACCAAAACGGAATCTAGCGTATTGCAAGACCCTAGGGTCTGCAAAGCAAGGAAATAAAAAACGGGGGGTCTGAGGGTGGGAGTGTGGCTGGGGGAGAGTAGCACATTTTGGCAGAAACACCTCAAACGGTCAGAAAGGGGCTGGAGGGCTAGGGGACGGCGCGGCCCCTTCCCACGCGGGCCGAGCCGCCCTCTCGTCGCGCGGGGGACACGCGGGGACACGGAGTTAACGCCGGTTGCGCGACGAGGAGTCACTGAGAGCCCCGTGGCCGTTTTGCTCGCGAGATGAGATCCGTCCCGTAGCCGAGGGCAGAGCACACGCACTCGGCTGGCCAAAACCGTATCTTTTTTTTTTTCAAGAAATGTCTGAAAATAATAAGAATAATGATAATAAAAAGTAGCCCTTGCCCTCATGGGATCTCCCTGGTCCTCATGTGGGACTAGGACACGACCTCCTCCCTCCCCCACCGCACTCTGCAGCAGACCAAGGCCCCCGGGGGATGCGCAGCCCCGCTCGAGCCCCATCTGCGACCACCTCCACTCGTGTCCATGTCCTCGCCGAGGCTGCTGAGGAGCCGGGACACTTACCCGGGCATGGTAGAGTGTGGGACAGGCCAACTGCTTCCTCCCACCGCCTTCCCGCATAGCCAAATTTGGGGAATACCATTTTATCCATTTCATTATTATTATTATTATTGTTGTTGTTGTTGTTGTTGTTGTTGTTTTCTGGGGAAAGAGCGGCTGTCGGGCTGCGAGGGGAGCTGACGTGGAGAAGGGGGAAAAGCCCCTCTGCGGGGCAGAGTTCAGCGAGTCCACGGTTCTCAGCCGAGCACAAAGGAGCGGGACGTGAGGGGGACATGGGGAAGGAAAAGTGGGGAGATAAAAAAAAAAAAAAAAAAAAAAAAGTGGAAAGGGGCCCAGCTCGAAGCAGAGGGTCAAGGCACAAGGCGGCGAGTCCCAATGTCTCCCTACTCCGGCTGCGCCCTAACGACTTGTCCTTTCGAGGAGCAGACCTGATGCCGGAGCGGGCATCAGGCGAGTTCCGCACCTCGCTCCTGCCCCCAAACAGCCCCTTCCTCCTCCCCCCGCCCGCCCCGGAGAGGCTTCTCGGAATTCCACTCTTCCCTAATAAAACGGTTCCTGTGTCCCGCGAGGGGCAGGCCCCTGTTCCTGCGTCCTGTTACAACCTGGTCCAACCTAGGCACAAGGGAGCGACCCTGACCCCGTGTCCCCCGCTTTGCTCCCCGCCAAACTGTGGCCCTGGCCATGCCAGGCTGCTCTCTCCACTCGCCCTCGTGGCCTTAGCTCTGCCCGGGAGGAGAGAGGAGGAATTAAGAGAGAAGCCGCAGTCCGTGGAGCAAAAAGGAATGGGGAAAAAAAAAGAGAGAAATAGCGCTGGGCATCGCCTACCTGCCGCCCGGGAGCCGCGCCGCCGCGCAAGCACCGCGCACTGCGGGAGCTGGAGGCATCCCGGCATTTATTGGAGCTGAAACTGGGCGACTGTTGACTTTAGCACAAAGCAAAGATTTCACTGCCCGCTAGTTTAAAAATGAATATTTTACCAAGATATCGATCAGCTTTATAAAATTCAGTTAAGCACAATGGCTCCAAAGGAGGGGGGGGGGAAGGAAAGAGACGCAATATAATATCTGTGTAAATTTGCTGAAGTATGACGTGGTGTTGAAAGTTTACCCTCCTGGAATTTGGATCTAGATTCTCCCCCCCTCCCTTTCTTTTTTTTTTTTTTTCTTTTTATTTTTTTTTTTTTTTTTTTTCTTTTTTGTTTTTTTTTTTTTTTTTGTTTACTGACTTTGTTTATTCACAGATCACGGTTGCTTAAACCGGCAGGAGCAGAATGCACTTGCAGCGGGGCTGAGGGGCGGGCGAGGGTGGGTTGTGGAGGGATAGCGGGGGCAGGAGGGAGAGACCAAAAAAATTTTTTTTTAAAAAAGAAGACAAATGGCAAGGGGGTAAGAGGAAGAAGAAATGTGTGGTGTGGTCCTCTTTTTTCTCCGCTTCACCAAGTTCTCCCATGCCTGGAATTCTGGAATTCAGTGTGAATGGGAGGGAAAAAAAATAAATTGATAAAATAAATGAGGAGCCAGTAAATTCATCTCCGCGCCCGCTGGATCCCATGCGCGGGGTGGAAGGCGCTTAGGCCGTTGGAAGGCAGCGCTGCGCGGAGGCGGCTGCTGCGGGACGCGCAGGTTAGAGCGCGGCAGGCGCGGCGTGCGCTCCCCCCGGCACCGTCACCCCGCGCCCATTCTCCTGCCCCGCGGGAGCCTTTTATGTGCTAATGAAACACATTGGATGCCTCGCTTCACAACGTGTGTGTCCTCGCCGTATAGAGACGGCGTCCTTGTTTTGTTTTGTTTTTGGAAGTATTTTTTTTTCTTCCTCCTCCCCACCCTTTCCTCTCCATTTTTTTGACTCCCTCTCTTTCCGTGAACAATGCGGAATTTTAAGACGGATTTGAATGTTACTTCGGGAAGCAACATCTATTAGTCCCTTAAATGCGTGGGAACGACAACAAGTGGTTGGGAAAACGGGCAGAATGTGGATGGCAGCGGTAGAAAAAAAAAAATAGGTGAAAACAGCACCCGCCGGGGCAGCTCGAGCGGGGCTGATGTGGCGGAAAAATGTTTTGCTCCCAAGACCGCAGCGCGTCGTGGGGTTAAGAGCAGCTCAGAGATGTTTAAAGGTGGGGGAGAAAATGTCCCCAGCCCTGATGCGCTGCTGCTGCTCCTGGCTCGCGGCTCCGAGGAGCCCCGCGGAAGGCAGCGCACGGGCCCGCGGAGCCGATGCCGCCCGCCTGGCCCGCGATTTCCGCGGAGGGAAAGGGCAACGAGGCGCTCGTTCTGCCGGCATCAAATTAAACACGGCGGCCGAGGGGCGCGAGCGCTGCGCGGGGCCGGGATCGCCGCTGCGCTGCGCCAGAACCGGCGCGGCCGCGGAATAGACAGGTTGGCCGAGGAGGGGGGACACCGACTCCCTCCCCTCCGCGCCAGGAAGGACTGGGGCACTCGAGGGGCTCAGCACCATCGCATCCCCCCAGCAGCACCTCTCTGCCGCCCGCCTCCCAAGCGCCGAGGCAGATCGGGCCCCGTCGGGGAGCAGTGGGTGGGTAGGAGAGGCGCAGACGGAACGGGATGGGCCTGGATGCGACGGAAAGGATCTGGACGGGATAGGACACTGGGGCCCGGCGGCTGAGACCCTCGGGGCCGCTGCACTGGGACCCTGCGCGGGCGCGGGAGTCGGAGCCGCCGCTCCCGGCCCGACGGCTCCGCGGGACCCGATCCGCTGCCGGCGCCGGAGCAAAAAGGGAGCGAGTCCCGTCGGAAAGAAACAAACATACCAAAAAAAAAGAAAAAGAAAAAGAAAAAGAAAAGAAAAGAAAAGAAAGAAAGAAAGAAAGAAAGAAAGAAAGAAAGAAAGAAAGAAAGAAAGAAAGAAAGA
>JAUBOD010000883.1:654223-685899 GCA_032353885.1 Nothura maculosa
AACAAACAAAGAAAGACAGAAAGAAAGAAACAAACAAAGAAAGAAAGAAAGAAAGAAAGAAAGAAAGAAAGAAAGAAAGAAAGAGAAAAAAAGGTGTGGGACATTAAAAAAAGGCTAATAACACTTTAATATAGTTATGTGAAAATCTGGCCATTCGCTACCAGAATACACATTTATAAGCCATAAATAAAGCATACAGAAACGATAAATTAATCAGATCCAAGTAGTTTACTCTCCCGGTAACATCAAGCGTTTGTTTCAATTACAACAATCTATCTTGCCATTTTTGATTTTTTTTCGTAGTTTTTCTCTTTTTTTTTTTTTTTTTTTTTTGCTTTACTCCCCTGTTTCCCCCCACTTTTTACAACATTACAAGACTTCTGGTCCTCTGATTCAAAACTAGCATCGGTTTTACACGTAAGTAGGGTTTTGTTTTTGTTTTTTTTTTTTTCCCTCATGACTTTCACACACAAAAAAAATAGATATATTTATACCTCCCTGCAACAACAACAATGAAAAAAGAAATAGCCTCCCCTCCCCACAAAAAAAAAGTCCCCATATCTCACCCCCAAACCCCCCTCCCCACCAAACCGAACTGCCCCACAAAGGAAAGCAAGGGAATTGTTGTCCCCCTACACAAACTCCCCCCGGCACAGGCGGCTCTGGGCCAGTGGGAACCAACACACCTTCCCTTAGTGTGGGTCAAGATGCTTGTGAGACACGCATCAGTTGTTGCCCAAACAGATGCAAACATCTGGAGCCAACCAGAAAACAAAAATAGATAGATATATATGCATATATACCGTGCTCAACAGCGTTCATAGTCCATCCTGCTGCCAGGGGGCTGTGCAGGGGCTGGGGTGGCTTTTTCCCCTTGGCGAGGGGAGGTTTCTCCCTTGCCCTTTTAGGAGGAGTTCATGATGGGCCGGGAATACACACCTTGGTAATAAGAAGTCTCTCCGGCTAAAGGGGAGGACTCTAAGCCATTTTTGTTCGTTACGGGTCCCATGGCCAGGCTGCTGGGCATGGGCGAAGTGTAGCCTGAGTAGTGCATCACTTGCTCATAGGCCTTGAGGTCCATTTTGTGGTGGTGATGGTGGTGGTGGTGAGGGTGGTGATGCTGCTGCTCGGAGGAGGACATCAGGTTGTTGATGGAGAAGGGGTGGTTGAAGGCGTAGTGGTGCTCGGGCTTGAGATGGGCATCATGGGGCAGGCCAGCGTGCTGGGGCGCCAGGAGGTGCTGCCCTGGCGAGGTCGCTGGCTCGCCGGGGCTCAACCCCGTCGTGCCCTTCAGGTCAGCCAGGGCTCGCTTGTGGTCCTGACATGGCGAGCTGCTGGTAGGGGACTCAGCGCTGGCTGAGCCCTCAGAGCCTCCCGAGGAGCTGCCTTCCCCTAGGGGTTGGCTGGGTGGCTGCCCGGGCCCCTTCTTGCTCCCACCGCCTGCCCCGCCGCTTGCCCCACCGCTGTCCTTGGCGGCCAGCTGCTTCTCGCACTTGAAGCGCTTCTGGCGGCGCAGGTAGCAGCCGTTCTCAAACATGTTGCCCGAGTCGGGGTGCAGCGTCCAGAAGGAGCCTTTGCCTGGCTTGTCCGGGGAGCGGGGCACCTTGAGGAAGCAATCGTTGAAGGAAAGCGAGTGGCGGATGCTGTTCTGCCAGCGCTGCTGGTTCTGGCGATAGAAAGGAAAGAGGTCCATGATCCACTGGTAGATCTCGCTCAGTGTCAGCATTTTGTTGGGTGACTGCTGGATGGCCATGGTGATGAGGGAGATGTAGGAGTAGGGTGGCTTGGCGTGTGTGTAGCTTCGCCGGTAGGTCTTGGGGTCCCTGGAGCGGTTGAGGTTGGACTGCCCGTAGATGGGGCTCATCGAGTTCATGTTGGTGTAGGGAGCCAGGGCATTCATGGAGCTGGCTTGGCCCCCCATGGGGCTCATGCTGGGGCTCAGGTGGGTGCCCATCCCCGCTACACCAGCCGAGCCCATGCCTGGCATGGCACCTGTGCCCGGGGACATGCCAGTGAGCGAGGGGCTCATGCCCGTGTTGGCGTAGGACATGTTCATGGAGGTGGCAGCTGTCATGTTGGCCGTGGTGCTCATGGCTGACATGGTCATGTACGTGTTCATGCTGTTCATGCCCAGCCCTGCGTTCATGTTGCTCACTGAGGAGTAGCTCTGCAAGGGCAAAGTAGAGAAACAGACGTTTGTGAGGGGAAGGCAAATGGGCAGTAGGGAACCCCTGATGGGGGCGACGGCTGCTCCCCCCAAGTAACGAAACGGTGCCAGGAGAGCCCGGCCTTGGCGTGTCTTGCTGGCAGGAGAGTCCTGGCAGCCGCTGCGTGCCCCGTCCCGCGGGGGGCGAAGGGTTAAAGCGCCGACGGGCCGAAACGCTCGTTAAGGGGAAAAAATAATAATAATAAAAAACACTACCGCGAACAACAATGACAACAACAACAACAACAAAAAATAAACCAAATAGATATTTTTAAAAAGAAAAGAAAAACAAAATCGCGGTCAGATTGGTCGCCCCGTCCCTGGAAGGAGATTCGGAGCTGGAAGCGGAGAGTAAGGGACATCCCTATCCGAAGTGCGGAGAGGAGGGGAGAGGAGGCGAAACTCCTGCCGCCCCCCCGCGCTCCCCCCCGAGCTGCTCCGTGCCCCACTTGCCCCGAAGCAGGGGAACCGGGGTGCGTGTGTGTTCGGGAGGGCGGGGGGCACAACACACCCTCCTCAAATACCCTCCCTACCTCCTGCTCGGCCCCACGATGTTTCCCCTCCTGTTCCGGCCCCCCAGGTGCCCAGCGCAGCCTCGTGAGGACCCCCGGGCGGCGCACTGGGTTGTGCCGGGTTTTAGGGGGGCCGGGACAGGCGCCAGCTCCCTCCTTACCTCGGGCTCCCCGTAGTAGTTGCTCCAGTCGCTGTGCTCATGGCCTTCCATTTTCACCGCTCCCAGCATACTGGAGGTGGAGTGCATGGCAGTTTAAAATTTAACAGCCACAACAAGCGATGGCAGAGAGCAACCCAAAAAAAAAAAAAAAAAACCTCCCCAGCCCTCCCTCCCCTCTGCCGCGCTATCGCTATCTGAGTCGCTGGAGGAGGAGGAAGAGGAGGGAGGGAGGAAGGGCGCGGGGGGGGAGCTGGCGGGGCACGCGGCTCCGGGGCTGGGGGGTTTTCGCCGCTGCTCCTTGGGTGGGTTTTCGGTTTTCTCAGCGCTTGGCGGCGAAGAGTCGCCCGGAGGCGATGGAGGAGCCGGAGGAGGAGGAGGAGGGAGGAGGGAGGAAGAAGAGGAGGAGGAGGAAGAGGAGGACAAGTGCTGCAGTGACGTGGGTGCCCCAGTGATATAGCACAGTGCGGCCGGGCGAGCCTCCAATCCCCAGGTTCTCGGCTGCCCATTTGAATAATCAGCTCACACCTAGGCGGGAGAGGCTGCTCCGCGGCCCCCCGTGCACCTCTACGCGCCCTGGGTTAGCGCATGAACCCTGTCCCCCCTCCCCCCCAATACCCTAGAACCAACTCCTGCTCCCTACTTCCTAGGGGCTTCCTGCGGGAGCCCCGGCAGGAGCCTCTCCCAGGGGCCGGCAGCCCCGACGGGCGTCTCCTCCAGCGCCCCGCAGGGTTGGCCCGTCTCCCTCCATCCATGCCCTCCATCCATGTCCTCTGTGCCCACGCACCTTTGCTCCCCGCGGCCGCTCGCAGGAGGTTCCCCCGGGCTGGGACGCGGCGCCCCGACGGCTCAGGCCGCGGCGGCGCCCGGGCTCTGCCTCATGGCCCGGGCTCCGCGCGGCTCCGCGGCTGCTGGCGCGGGCTCCGGCAGCAATTTCGTAACTAAAACAAACAGCGAGGGCAGCGCAGGGGGTGGCGCAGGAGAAGCGACGTCCCGCGCCCCGGCAGCTGCTCGCGCGGAGTCCTCGGACCCACGAGTAGACCCCGTGTCCCCCGGCCGTGCGGGGGTCCCGGCGGGTCCCGCTGCTCCCGCTGCCGCCCCAGCTCCTCGGGCGGCGGGATGGCTGAAAAAAAAAAAAAAAAAAAAAGGAGGAAAATTAAAAAAAAAATCAGTCCGCTTCAATCCCGGCTCCTGGCGGCTCCCTCCGTCCGTCCCTCCCTCCGTGCGCGCGGCCGGGCACGTTTGCTCCTGGCTAAGCCCGCGCAGCGGCGGGTGATTTAGCGCGGCCCGGCGGAGACTGAGTGGATCCTTCCCCGAGGAAACGGAGGAGCGAGCAAAAATCACCGTCTGGCAGCCAAACACCTCCCAGACCCGGGGCGATTCCTCCGCCGGCGGCTTCCTGCGGCTGTCAGAGCAAAGTGTAAATCTGCCTGCCCCAAAGGCTCCGGCGCGCCGCATGAAGCTGTTGCCTTGATTTCTCCTGCGATTTTTTCCCCTCCTAAAAGGCAATCTGCTTCATATTTCTATTTCTATATCTAGCTATACCTACTTTCAAAACACTCGGGAAATTATATATCACAAACCTTCCTATATACATAATATATATACTTTTTCATCCAAAAGATAAAAAGCATCAATGAGCCAAGCTTAGCAATAGTTTCTAAATATGAATACCCTCCCCAGCCCAGATAACGATTTCATCTAACCAAGGGAAACCTAGACGTAGAAGAAGTCTTTAAAGAGACTTTTCCCAAGGCTCCGACTCCTCCAAAAGCCGCTTCCAAACGGAAAGAAATACGTGAGCTCGGGAAGGACATGCTCTTATCGCGATAGCTACCGCGATAGTGGGGCCAGCTACCTGGCAGACCCGACCTTCTCTGTCCTTCCTTGGAGGGTGTTTCGTGTGGGGAGGGCGGCTGGCTCAAGGCAGAGGTCGCAGCGCCGGGATGCACCGCTGCCCCTCGAGGGGACGGGCTGAGGAAGGGGCAGAGCCCTTTGCCCCCAAAGCGATGCTGTCCCTGGGGCAGGGAGGGCCTGTCCCCACGCTAAACGTGGGGTAAACGTGGTGGCCGCGCGCCCCCTGTCGCCTGCTGTCCCCGACTGGGGAGGGTTGTGGGGTCGGGGGGGGATCCCAATCCCTGCGCGACCCCCCTCAGGGGGGCACCTGCAGCGGTGGCCACTTCTCGGCCGAGGGCCCGGGCTGCATCGCCCTGGGTGGCCCCGGCCCCCCGTTCTTCCCCACAGACCCGTTTTGTGGAGCCTCCCAGGGCAGCACCTCCTGCCCCTCGCAGAGACCATCCATATTTGGAGCAAGGTGCTGCGCTGGATGTGCTCGCGATACCTCGTGACATCCTTCCCCAGCCCCCGAGCTTCTCCCTTGTTGTCCTTTTCTCCTTGTCTATGGAGGGAGTCCAAGCTGGTTTGTTCCCGATTTACGTGCCTAATCTTGTGCCCCAGTCATTCCTGATGGATCAGTGTACAGAGACTTGTCTCAAATCCCATATGTTTTAGTGGGGCTTTTTGTTTCATTGGCATGTCCTGTAGCTGAAAGAAAAGACTGAAAGGGAGAATTCAGTAAATTTAGCAGAGTGTCTTCTGGATACTACTAGTACCGTCAGTTCAAAGATCCTACCTGTACAGTTCCCTGTTTGGAGTTAATCTCAGTCATTTAGGGCAACCTTATTCTTCTCAGGTTATTGTAAACCCATGAACCAAGTTCCTTGATTTCCTCACCATCTAGGTGTTCAAGGTGGAAGTGTTGAAAGGCAGATCAAACAGATCCTTGCAGGCGCTCCCACTGCACTTTCTGCAAGGCCAGAAGACCTCTTGACCAAAAGAAAGATCTGCTGAGTGTATGGAGTGGGAAACTGAGGCACTGGGACCTTTTCTTTTCTTTTCTTTTCTTTTCTTTTCATTTTTTTTTTTTTTTTTTTTTTTGCTTCCTTATGGAAATTCTTCAGCAGCCCGAGGATTTTCTAGCTGTTAATCTCTTCTCTCTTTTCACTGTTTTGCATAGCGAGTTGCTGAGGTCCACATCAATGGTTATCATGGATGTGGTGCCAGAGAGTCACCTGGAAAGTGAAGGAGCCATAACTCTTATCCTGCAAATACTTCCAAAGAATTATCAACTGCCTTGTGCTTCTACTTCCTCCCTGGCAGTTGGGAAACACTTGCAAAAAGGATCGTGGTTCTCCCTCTCAGAAAAAAAACAGCCAAGACTTGAACTCACTCCATCTCAAAACCTCTCTGTCATCTGGAGAAACGAAATGAAGGAAAATGCAGGAGATGTTCTTCCTCACAGCCCTCCAGAATGACATGTAAATGCTCCTTGTGGGAGCCCTCTGCACCTTCATGCAAGTTCCCTGATAGGGAAATTGGGCAAATCCATCAGCATTAGTCCCCTGTTGCTTCAGCAGGAAGCAAAACATGAAGCCCTAAAGAAAGGAAGCTTCCTTACCCATCGTTGCCTGCAAAACCAGGTGAAATTAATGCGGACTTTCCCATGAACTTCAGTGAGCTTTAGTGATCAGCTTTCTGCTCATAGACTTTTGACCCCTTCAGGTTGATACATGCTCTAAAATACACACTGGCTTTGTAAAGCATAATGAAAAATAATTATAGATAGATATGTATCTATTTTAATCTCTATTTCTATTGTATTCTAGCTCCATGAGTGACTCATCCCTCCCCATACTTTCTGGAGCATGCACGAAATGGAAAGCAGCTTTATGGTTCAAAGAATTCTTTGGTTTTACCCTTTCAGACTCTAAAGTTCTAAACTTAGAATCTAAAGACTCTAAACTCACTGAGGTGAGAGAATTTGACCTTGATCCTAAGACAGCTCCTGTATCTTGAAAACCTCTTTGCTGACTGAAAGGAGGCAGCACTGATACTCAAATCCAAAATGAACTGCTCCAGAGGGTTGGATTAGGATTGTTGCTGTATGGAATATGTTTATTTAGATTGCATATGGAGCAGTATTTCCAGACTCACACCAGGCAGATGAGATTTTATTCTGTATTAAAGAGCCAAACACAGAGAGAGGAAGCGTCACTGATTTCCATGAGTCATGGAGAACGGAGGTGTTTGCAGGTCATAGAAGGTCACTCTGAATACACTTAACCATGGATTTCCTCACCCTGGATGGGTCTCCTGCTAACAGGCACTCCTCAGATGATGCCATCAGAGCAATCGCCCCCCTGGTTATACCTGTGAATGAGTCTGAGCTGTTTTTTTTATTGCTGGGAGACATGACCTAAAAGTATGCAACAACCCTGGTGCTCTTCTATAGGCTCTGTAGAACAAGGACATGTAGTTTTTGAGGCAGGTAATTGTTTGCTTTCATACATGTGGACATACAAGAGTGGTGGCTTTTTTGAGTGTGGCTTGAAATGGTGTTTGCGGTTGTGTGGGGACTAACATGTAAGTCAGCAAAGGGGCATGTCTGCTTCTTTAGACAGAGCAGGCCCTACAGCTTCCACCTCCTCCTTGCTTATTTCACAAGGGCAGACTTCAACACCACTACTCTGAGGAAAATTATTAAGTTTAATATTTCTTAAGAAGGGAAAAAAAATCAGTAATATATATGTTATATACACAGACACACATATATATATGCCTGCTTTATAAGAATCGTTCTTAAAAATACCAAAGATAACAAAAAAATGTGTTTTTTTTCCCTGTGTTATGTTATTTAAACATCCCTGGCTGGGGGATGAGGAATACATAGATTATTTAAATTATTTTCTCCTTTTTAATATTTAACTAATATTTAATTTTAATTTTTAAATTACATTTTTATTTGCATAAGAAGTCATGACTCGCAGAGCCATCTCTGCTTTCCCAGGGGACAGAAGGCCAGCAACTGGAGCAGTGGTGCAGCAGTGTTGGGCACTGCTCGAGGCAGTCTCTGTTACTTGCTGCTTGACAGTGAGGAGCACGTCAGGACTCCTCCACCTCAATCCTTCTGTTGTAAACTCATGTTTTCGTGTTCTCCTAAGAGAAAGGGGGTGAGAGCACATACCCTTGGCTCCTGTGACCTCAAGCAGACTGTGGACCATCCAGAAGAGCTTGTATTCAAGGTGGGACACCAGGGGCCCTGTGGCCTTGCCGCTCAGCAGATGGTCACTTAGCCTAGTGTACCCACCAACTTTGTGGGCAGCGGGTTCCCCCTGACATTGCCTATCTAAACCATAGTCTGCAAAGCCTGGTGCTGCCCTTCCTCCCAATCCTGCAGCCTCCTGAGCAAATCCTTCTTCTTCTACTGTGAAGTGGCTGCTAGGCTTCAAGGGAAATTTTCCATAAGGGTTAGGGCAATGTTGACCATTTCCATATGTCCCTGTGACTGCATAGGATGTCTCTATTAGGTGGGAGGAGATGTGTCCCTGCCTGGGGCTTTGGTGGACAGCAGAAGAGCAAGCACGTGAACTTGACCAGGCACTGAACTTAGCGCTATTTGGGTGGAAAAAGAGTAAAACCCACAGGCTTATGTTTACACATCCACCATGCCACCGACACAACAAAACCAGCACGACTGGTGTAACGGAAACAACAACAAAAAAGAAACATTCACCTTATTCTCAACAACAACAAAAAGAGTAATTATCTCCCTTCCACTGATAATTATCATAATTAATCCAATATAATGAACTGTCCCAATTGCACTCCTGCTTCAAAATAAATGTGTTTTTTTTTTTAATTGAGAAACTGACTGTCCTGTGAGACAGCAATGCAGTCTCCACCCTGAAGCAGAGAGGCATTTTAATAATAACAAAGAAAGGGAGCCCACAGCGCTGCAGATCTTCTTAGAGACAAAAGACAGGCAGGAAAGGAGGCATTCTTGTGGACTTGTACAGTAGGACAGCAGTTATTGTCAGGTTTTTGAGGTCATTTTCTGATAAGGCATTAAAATATTGGATCAATCAATGTACTGAGGGTCTGGAGCAAGAGCTTGCACTGAATTTTGCAGCACTCGGGGAAGGAGCAGTCCCACTTGTGAGAGAAGGGATGTGCAGCATTTACTAACATTTCTTTTTTTTTCATATTCATAGCTTTTTGCTTTGATCAGTTGTTTTTTTGCTTGTTTTGCATTAGGATCTTTGGGATCCTAATGATCTTCTTTGCAGAGCCAAGCAGCTCTGTTGGACAAGTACTGTCCCAATGAGAGTCCAAAGGGCTTTCACATCAACCAGGCAAAACAGATGATGGAATTACTATTATCTATTTTTTTTCAATGGGGATATATGCTAAAGACAGTTTGAGTGTCTTCACCAAGGTCCTCTGGGCAGTCTTGTAGTAAAGCTGGAAAAAAGACCCAATCTCTGACATGCCAGTCCCAAGCTGTATGCACAAGACTAGTGTTCAGGATTGTTCCTGAACAGGATCATGAAGATGTTCTGAAAGCTCCTGGACTGCAATGTGATCTCTACCAAGAATGTCAGGAAACAATATTTTTTGTTCATTCAGAGATGCATATGGGAGTTGTTTCAAGAAGTGTTGTTCTGTGATGGGGTTTTTCATCTATCTGTGGAGTTACCTGTGCGATAAAAAGAGGCAGTTGGCTGTGGCATCACCAGGGAATTAGCACAATTACACTGTATAATATTTACTTAACTATTTGAAGAACTCTACAGGCAAGTCTCTCCTAATTAGATTCAACACTTAATAGGGCTCCTTAATTCATGAAAATATTGTCCAAGGCTTTAACAAGTCTAATAAAGGAAGAGTAAGGAGTACGTTAAATTTTTGTAATTTCAGTATCTTATCAAGAGTCCAAGGATATCTAATCCTTTTAATACTGGAATTTAATACTGGAATCTTTTGGTCCCAGGTCAGGACCTAGTTGTCACATAAAGGTCACTCTAGTCACATGCATCCTGCGTGCTCCTAAATTTCCCCCAGGCTTCCTATACATTTATTTGGACTAGTGGACTATGAAGGTGTCCAAGATTATGATTCTGCATAATAGAGGCAGTCTTAACCAGATTTATTGTATCTATATGGGGAGAATATGGAAATGTCCTTACCGGGGTCTTTAAGGAAAGGATTTAACCGAAGTGGTCTAAACATATCCCTAAGAGCAGAAGGAAATATCCAATGACTTCTTGAAGAGTCTTTCCAGAAGACTCTGATTTCTGATGGTTGGGTGATCTCTTCTTATTAAAGAAGCATCAGTCGCACTAAACGCACCCATTCCATGCTTAAAATCTTTGAATGGTGTTTCACATGTAAGAGAAGGGAGGTCTTATGTGTTTTTTATGAGATTCCAACCAAAATCCTGTTTCCATAGGGCCTCTTCTTAAGTGAACATATGCTGTACTTCATCCACAAATGTGCCAGTGGCTGCCGGTCTGATTTGGCCCTCAGAACATGGTTGGTGCCTCTATTTTCAGCATATTTGGTATTCCAGGTGCTATTTTAATGTTCCTTCCCACTCTGTAATTATTCAGCATGCCAGTGAAGGTAATGAATTGCTGGAATTGGTGGCTGGCACCGCAAGGTGAAAGAAAACATGGGAAGTGCCTGCAGAATGTGACTGGGAGGAATGAAGCAATGTCACCTGGCACATATGAAGACATGAGGAACAGACCTGCAGCAAGGTCTGATCCTAGACTCATCAGTGGGATCCACCAAGAATACCAGTCACAGCCCGAGCCCAATATCAGTAGGAAGAGTAACCTCCCTAGGGACACCTGGGAAATCTCTCAGAGCATTTGCAAATGGCCCTCTGAATGCAAGCGTGCATGGTATCCCAACATGAGGATGCACATTTCTGGGACACCTTGGGCAAGCCCAAGGAGTGCTCAATGCTAAATTAGTTCTCAGGAACTTGGAGCTTCATTCTTTGCCTTTAAAAAGGGTGTGATCCACTCTCTGCAAGGTTTGGAGAGGATTACTAAGCTCAGAGCTGGGAGTCTGGAGCAGACAGTGCAGAACTGGTGGCTCTGTTTTGTAACTGCCACAGGCATGGTGGCCACTGTGTGCCCATTCAGGCACGGTGATGGGGAGAGGGTTGAACAATAGTGCAGATATTCAGAAATTCCCTGTGTCGTCTCCTTCATAGGAGACCTAGGGTTGTACATCTCTGCTTGACACTCAGGATGGCCTTTTAGCTGTGCCTAATCTCCATGCATGTCTCCTATGGAGATTTTTCACTTGAAAAAGCTCGTTTTCACTCCTCCTACCTCCACCTCCACATAACATTGTTTGCAAAAGCTCTGCCCAGAAGTCCACCAGGAATAGTGCTGGGTGCTCAGGGTGGGGTTGCCGGGTGCTCAACTCCACAGCAGAGCTTAGGGCATGGAGCTCCCTGTGGTCTGGGGAGTTTTCCATCCCTGCAGCCCCACAGCAGAGCTGGTCTGTTTGTGTGACTGACTGGCTGGCCTCACACACCACACCATCAACTGGAATTCCTGAGGAAGATTCAGGACATGGCTGACCTTGTGCTTCATATAAATAGCCTTCCTAGGCAAATTGGTTAGAGACTTGTGATGAATGTTGGTGGGACCATTACTGCAGCATTGAGGACGTGGTTGCTCCAGAGCTTCATGTCCTTATTTTATTGGTGTCGTGTGGCTGCTGACAGCAGGTGCATGCCATAATGTAGGAAACAGGTACAGAAAAAGGGCCCCTTTGAGGAACCCATAAGCAAAATGGTGCCTTATGGAAAGGCTCTAAAACAAAATAAACATAATGCATCTGTTGGTTGTTTGCTGTGGCTCACGTGACCGCCTCAGACTGATTTTCTCCTCTAACATATTTCGCTGGGTAAACAAGATGCACAGGCATCTGGAATGATGTCCAGAGGAAAAGATTTGGTATTAAAAATATGAAGTTAACATATTCATCCAAGGGTTTGGGTCACGTGGCTCCTCCTGCTCCCAGACACAGTACCAGCTACCTTGCTTGTAAAATGTGGAAAGAGAAGGAGGTGTCGCAGGAGACACTCAGGGATGCTTGTTTTTCCTTGCTTCCCGGATCAGAAAAAAAAAGGAAGGAAGAGAAGAAAGACCTCACTCGCCTCTCAGAAGAAGTTCTGCCACAGGCTGTGGATATTTTCATTAGCTGAGTCCACAGGAGGCTCGGGCAGTGAGGAAAATTTTACCTGCTTGACCAAAGTATTCAGGGTTTGGTTTCTGCTAGGGAAAATATATATTTTTTTTGAGTTTAATGATTAGTTTCTGAAAACTGAAATGTCTTTGGTTTTACAATAAGGAAACAAACAGAAAAAAAAAGTGAATGTAGGTGCTCTTCCCCAAATTTCTGTTTTCAAGCCTCCCTGTCATTTTCAGTCAGGAGCCTTTTCTACTTTGGTGCCATTCGAAGGTGGCACCTTCAGTGGCACTCAGCCACTGCACATGTTAGGAAAGGACTGGTGGCCATGGATTTCAATCCCTGGGACTCACCCTGGAGTCCGCCCCACTCAGAGACATCAGCTGCCATCACCATTAATCCCCCAGCTGCACAAGAGCTGAAGGTCCCATAAAGCCAAAGCCACGTGATCTTGGTCAAACACTGGTCAGATATGAAATGTCCTCCTATGTGGGCTTGCAGGTCAGAGCCAGGAAGGCAAATGCGTTGCATGAGATGCTGCACTGCCACATCACATGGAGCTCCCAGCTCAGAGGATACACGGTGGAAGTCAAGGTGTCCTGTTGCTTGCAATCCTGAGATGCAGAAGTGAGAAACGAAGGTAGCGAGGCCCATACCCATAAAGACCTTTAGGTGGCAAGCTCCTAGCAAGTCACCCACGTCCTTGGATTTTCAACAAGATCAGAGTTCAAAATGCTGTGGAGGAGCTGGGAGTGGGAATCTCCAGCGTAGGATGGCTGTGGGAGAAGAGGAACTTAGGTCCGTGTCATTTCCAGAGCTGAAGCGCAAAGCAAGAGCAGGAGTGCAAGTCAATGCTGCCATGCAAGAATCTTGAGCAGCCATATTGGGTGTCCTCAGGAGAAAGGCTTCCATGCTGGGACCCCTTCAGAGGATTCCTGGCTTCCCCCAGCTTTGGGGGCTCAGGGCTGCATCTCAGCTAGTGTGAGGAGAAGACATAGGGGTGATGCACACCTACACCAGGCGGGAAGATCTTGTGGGGATGATAGTTCCTGAGGGTCCCGCGTGCCAGACCAGGCCAGGGACATGCATTAGCGGTGTTGCATGGGCCAATCTGCTGCACAGTCCCCCAAAGCGGGTGGCATATATACGCACTACCTCAGCTCTTAGGTGGCAGCAGGAGGCTGTTTGCAGAGGACATGCAGCCCCTGGAGTAGGCTGAGAGCTCCTCTGCGGACGCTAATGAGCATTTATAGCCCTGTGAGTCATCGTCGGATTTGTTTAAACCAGTTATACCTGGCCAAGACCTTTAAAAGAGCCTCATTTATACCGAAAGCTGCCTCTCGCACGCGGCAGGTATAAATAGCAGAGCGGGTTGCTCTGACAGTGCTTGGGCTCCTCCAGCCTCCTGAACCAGGCGGCTCCTTTCGCCGTGGCCACGGTGCTGGAGTGGGGTGTCAGGACAGACCTGGGGGAACGAGGTGTCCCTGGCAGAGCTGCAGGCAAAACAGCCCCCGTTGCGAGGCGCCTGCCTCTAAAAACACCCGCCTCGCTCCCCGTCTGCTGGGCCTGCGGTTTTGTGACCGCTAATAACGGAGCTGTGCCCTTGCAGATCACCTAATAAATCCGGTCGGGTCAGACCCGGTCGCACAGTGGCATGGCTGTGCTGTCAAAGCCACCCGCGCGGTGCCTGAGCACCATCTTAGGCCAGCTCTGATCGGGCATAAGGCCTGCCAGGACCTCTGAGTCCCTCAAAGAATCGCGGCAGGAGCCTGAGCGCGGGCCTCGCCCTGTACAGTGAGACCAGGGCTTTGCTCAGAAGCAGGGCAGGGTGCACCGTGCAAGGAAACCCTGAAGCAATGGGGCACTATCACATGCTGTGATAATCCCAGTATTTTTTGTTGGAGATAGGGGAAAAAAAAAAAGGTAGCAGCACCTACCGGTGTCTCACCACGCGGAGCTTCCCCTCCCTGTAAAATTGTTGCCATTTACAGCAAAATAAAATGCCCCTCTCAGTGCATTTTGGAGGAAAAGGGCTGCCAGGAGCAAAAGGGTCTCTATGCAGGACCAAAGGTCAGTCTAACCCTTCCATGAGTTTTATACCTGTTGGGACAGCGGTGGATGGCAGCATGTCCAGGGTTTCAGGGCTTCTAAACCAAGGCTTCTAAAACCCATTTCCACTCAAAAAACAGGTTGAATGAAAAAATCTCCATGAGGCTGAAGAAGGACGCACTGATTTTTCCAAACGTCTCGCCCCTCATTCGGACCTTTTCTGTTTTTTTTTTTTTTTTTTTTTTTTTTTTTTTTAAAGAGGAAACATTGCCTAGATCAACACATGCCCAAGGAATGATTTTACATGGGCAGGAGAGCATTTTCTGTTGGAAAAAAAAAAAAAAAAAAGCCCTTCCAATCAGCTGCATTCACAAGCTGGGGTTTATTTTTCACAGCTTTCTGAGCAAGTTTTGTTTCTCTGCCAGAGTAAAGCCCCGGCGCTACATATTTCAGCTAACCTGCAGCACAGAGACGAGGACTCGAACCTACACTGGCAGCACAGGCTGCAGAGGGGCTGGGGCATCTCTGATGTCCCCAGAGGGGCCCTGCTTTGGGATGACACTGGGGCTTATTCCAGTCTATGATATGGGGAACACTGCAGAGAATTGTCCTCTTCGTTCTCCTTCCTGGTGGAGGTGACCCTGGAAGGAGAGCCTGGATCTGTGTAGCCTTTGCAGCCTCATGGAGACTCTTGGGGGGACCCCAGCTCAAATTTGTGCAGTGCAATAATTATAACCGAGGGGCCTGGCTGCAGCCAAGCTCCTTTGCGTGGCTTTGCAGAGAAAAAAAAAGAAAACAGAATTGCCCACAGTGATTTATGCAGGCGAGGCGCACGGGAAAACCTCGATCCGGCCGCAGGCTGGGCTGGCACCTCCGGCGGCTCGCAGAACCTTTCGGAGCCTCCAAAGGCAGGGAGGGACCGGGGCCGGGATTGCTGTGCCTGCCACGGCGCGCAGAGCTAACCAGAGCTTTTTAAAGCTCTCCCACCTCCGCCTCCCCCGCTCCGCCGGCGAGGTGCCCCGTCGGCTGCAGAACAAGACCGCTACAGAGCCGGCTGGGAGCCGGCGGCGCGCGAGACACTGGGAGGCCTTTTTTTTCTTGCTTGGAAAATATTTCCTCCCCACAGGCTGCGGTGGCAGCGGACATTCCTGTGAGGGCCCGGCGCGGGGAGGCACGGCATGGGCAGTGCACTGCGCTGCATTGCCCCACGGTGCGGCGCCCGGCGGCACTGCATTGCCCCACGGCACGTGGGGAGGCATTGCAACCCCCCATGGCACGGCGGGTCCGTTGCATGGCATGTGGAGAAACATCATGTGGCATCATGTCACCCCATGGCACTGCTTCACCTCACCATGCTCGCTTGTCCCAAGTGGCTGCCAGTGTACAAAAAAAAAAAAAAAGAGACTTTTTTTTTCCTCAAAAAAGGCCAAATTTGTAACTGCTGGGGTGGGGGGGGAGCAGAAGCAGCCCATTAAAGCCCGGGCTGTGGCTGTAAACCAACAGAGCTGCTTCTCTTTGCCTCTGCTGCGAGCGGCGCTTGCTGGGGACCAGTGGGGAGGCAGGGCCGCCTCAGCACAGGAGTGCTCACCAAGACCAAAGCTTTTTTTGATTTATCTATCTTCTTTTTTTTTTTTTTTTTTTTTTTTTTTTTTTTGTGCAGGAATAATCTAGTGTCCCCAGGGACATAGCACCAGCCATTCCTGCCTGGTCCTTCTCCTATATGGTGATCCTTATCTCTGGAGCACAGCTGCTAGGTGATCCCAGGCTGCTGCAGCCCAGTGCTTTGCTGAGGACATCCTTGACACCTGATTGATTCAATCTCCATGTGGGAGACACCTTCCTCCAAGGTTCCCTCCAGGAGCTAAACCACCCTGTTGGGATGCGGGGCCATTGGCTGCCTCATCAGCCTCTGCTGCGTGCAAGCGGGAGCCCTGCCCTTATCTCGCTGGTGATAGGGATCTACACATGTCCCTTGTAGGCTTATAAGCTACCAGAGAAGGGGAGAATGCGTTTGTTCTTTAATCAGAAGAAAAAATAAAAATAAATAAAAAGTTTAGATGTGGTGGTGATGGGCACACCAGAAAAAATAATAAGGAAAAGAGCAGATTATGAAAGATCTGGAGAAGGAAAAGGGAAGAACCAGGCCCAGGTTCCCCTCATTGGGTAGCTGGGATTGCTCCTCATGCTGTGTCTTTCTGAGGAGGGGAAGTGAGAGAACCTATGAGGCTCCTTTGTGCATGCATCTTCCTGTCACTCCTGTGCTTGCTGGACATGTGCAGCGATGGTCCCTGTGAGTCTTCTGCATGCCCTACCATCCCCAGCTCCATAGTGGCCAAGTGACCTCTCTTGCCCTCCCAGCACTTACTCCACCAAGGATACTGTTGAGCTTCGAAGAGAGCCCAGCTGTTTGCCCAGGGCAGGTGATGACATGCACAGCACCAGTTCTTCACCCTGAGCAAGGCTATTCCCACCTGCAGGTCCACCAGCCTGTGCCCGCATGGACCTGCCATATCCCAGGCCATCTGAGCACCCCCATGGTGGTGGGTGTTCCCTTGCAGGGTGCTTGGTGGTCACCACAGCCCCACCATCTCCCCCACATTGCAAAGAGATTTTCCCCTTGCAGAGATCTCCACAGCTCCCGAGTTTCCTGCCAGCAAGACCACCCATCCTCCTGTAGCTTTCACTAGGACACACCACTTTCACTGACCCTTTCCTTCCTCCCGCCGCCAGCATATCCATCACAAAGGCTCCATTACAGGGAAACCTCCCCAATCAACAGACACTATTTATTTTTCTCACCCTCCCTGCCATTCGAGCAGCCGGCCCCTTTCTGCTTCACTCTGGGCATCATGCCTTGCATAGCCCTTACTCGGGCCCCCTTGCATGCCCATCACCTTGCTACCGGGCCTTGGGCTAGTTTCCTGGTGAAAAACAGCTCTTTATTTTTCCCAATCAGCCTCTTTCCCCCACCTCAGCTGGAGGGAGCTTTGGAGTCTTTGCAAGAAAGCAGCAGGGCCTGGGAGCACATCAGGGGTCAGCAGGACCCTGGCTGCCGCAGCCCTCTCTCCTCTCCCCACTGGTGGCATTTCCCTGGCTGAAAAGGCGCTCACATTATCACCTCGTCAGCTCCCTGGGGCTGGCAAACACAGCCTTCCTCCCCTGCGAGGAAATACCCTCGGCCTTGTGATGCACAGCTGCCCATGGAGAGCCGGAGGAGGAGGAGGAAGAAGCTTCCTGCTCAGCTGCCCTTGCCCCTGTCCACAGCAGCCCCATAGCTCAGCAGGGCAAACAGCATCTGCAGGGAGGGATACAGAGAGGGGGAAGTTATGAAAGGTGGAGGAGATGTGAAGATGGGGGAGATGCCAAGAGGGGTAGATGCCGAGAGGGGGTAGATGCCAAGATGTGTATTGGGGGCTCTCAGGAAGCGGATGCTGCGGGAGCCTCCCTGCATACACATGCTAATCACCCTCTTGCAGGTGAGCGGGTGATTATGCCAATCCTCCTGCTGCAGGGTGGCACCCATCATCTTCCTCCTTTTCCTGTGCCATGGGATTATGTGGGAGGCACAGAGCGAACCTGGCTGTCGCACACCTGCGGACGGCGGCTTCACGGCGGCCACTCCACTCTTCACTTGGAAGTCGCTTCCAGTGAAAGCAAGGAGGACGAGGAGGAGGACGAGGGAAAAAGGGGAAGAGGAGGCAGGATTTATTGGCCGGTGGCAGCTCGCAGCCATGAACAGTGCTGTGAAAAACGGCGGCTCCTAGAAGGTGCTTTGCTTGGGAGGCTGCAGGAGGCACCTCCATCACGGTGAGGAGATAAAGCAGCGTGGCAGCGCCGCAGAGGTCAGGGCTGCGAATTCAGCACACGGAGACCTCCCTCCTCCGCTTCTCGGGGCCAGCAAAGGCAAACAGATGCTCCAAGGGGGAGCAGAGACAGGTTCAGAAATGGTACATTTGCTGCTCAGGCAGTTCTAAACACCAGGGGAAAAAAAGGAATAAAACCAAAAATAAAACCAAAAACCCTACAGAGATAAGCCCAGGTCCCTCTCCTTCTGCTTGCTGTTCTGGAGGGAGCTTTGGCTGCTCTTGTCCTCTCAAGCAAGGATTCAATCTGAATGAATCTGGGTACTTAGGATGCCCTGAAACATGATTGAATGGCCTCTCTTTCCCTTGCTTCCTCTGCTCTCCTTTCTGATGAGAAAAGGCTTGGGATGGAGATGGGAAATGTCTATGGTGCAAGCGTGCCATGACCATGGTCTCAATGCCAGGGACCACAGCTGTGTTTACATCCTGTGTGACACACACTTGTCCAAGCATTGAGACAGCTCCCTTTTGGAGTGCATCACATCTTCTAGGAGGAAACTTTATGTTTGTCCCCAGATGGGTTCTGCTGCCACCAGGTCTTACCTGATCTTGTCTTGAACATGTTAGCTGTACTGAATTACCTTCATTACCTTACTTCAAGGCAGGATGAAAGCCAGCCAGATTTAACATGTCTCACACAGCTGTCCTCCAGCAGCAGGACAGGTCTCACACAGCTGTCCTCCAGCAGCAGGGAGGCTTGGAGGCTGCAGGGAACGTTGAAGTCGCACATTCTTCCCATGTCAGGAAATGAGAATTGTTCCCTGTCTGGGCTGCAGAATTTCACAGCCATTCATTGATCAGACTTTGCCTTTGAGTCCCTATTGACAGAAAGAGATTTTGCATTTAACACAGCAGCTTTAGAAAGGCCTGCCAGGATCTGAGCATCTGTCTACACAGAGCACCTTTGGGCCTTCCCAGCCTGACATTTCCAGCGTTTGCAGTCCTGGGACACTTTGCTTAAGATGAAACTCTAGGATTCCTTTGTACTTGCCTTAACATCCCTGTGAACCAATGGGAATTGAAATCATTTTCATATTTTGGGGCAACATATACTATGTCTTTGCTTACCATGAGTCTTGAGCAGTCCTCATGTATTTATGGAGGGGGTCACAGACATAAGAGAACGCTTTGTTTAAAAGCAAACATCTATTAGGCATGCAGGGTGCTTGCAAACCTGATGAGATGAGCCTAATAAGGACCACGCTAGGCCTGCTCCCAGAAGCTCATGTGCTTGCATCCTTGCAGGCAGTTTTCAGCTGCCTGATCAACACATCGTCCAGTGTTTACTGCTCCTTGCTCCATCGTCATTGGCATGGCAGTCAGGGATTGAGCAATGCCCCACAGCAGGACCATGCCTGGTTGCTGGCCCAAGAGCTGTGACTTATCCTATTCCATCTATTCCAGAGAAAACAGCCTCCATTTGTGCAGGCACAAAATTTGTCCCAAAGCAATTGTCTCTTGCGTTGCTGATTTGATTATTACTGCTATTGCTTGGTTTTAGAGGTGAAAAGAAGTGTTTTCTTCAGAGCTAAGTAGAGGCTGGTTTGCAATCTGAACTTATCAGGTAGGAGAGATGGTAGACTCAGAAAGGGGAAAATAAACAAATTTGGAAGCAAACTAACTGAGCAATCCTCCACTTATCTCCGAGTCACAAGTCCTGCTTTCCCGGGTGCTAGACGATAACATCAGCAAGGCAATATAAGGCGTACAGCTTTCTGCACCACTTTAGCTGAGTGATGCAATCAGGAACAATCCTGAACTCAGGTCTCTGCAGATAAAAAAGCTTTTCTCATCCCTCAAACAGCTGAAATAAGCTGCAGCCACAACGTCTGGCTGATACTCGGTGCCAGAATTTCGACAGAGTTTGGACCCCCTTTCCAAAGGCCAGTTGCCTACCATGAGGGCCTGATCTCAAATTTGACACTCATTTTGAGAGTCATCTGGACACTTTGGAGGCATCTGGCCCTGGTAGGAAGGAGAGCAAGGGGTATTGGTGCTGTCGGGGAGCATCACAAGAGCTATAGAGCTAAAGAAATAAAGATCCTCTATGCTATCTCTCAGATCTTCTAGCAAAAGTGTAGTGTAGATCAGAGTGCTGACATTGTCAGGAAGCCTCTTCCCTACTGTCTTAGGAAATTCAGGAGAACATGTAGCTGAAGGGCAACCTGGCTTGCTTGCTAACCCGGAGCAACCCAAGTGGTCCCTGTGGATGAGCAATCCCGTTTAAGTCTGTCTCAGGACAACCGTTTCTGAAGCACTTCTGCAGGTCCAGGCTGTTGTGGCCTCTGTATGAGCTGTGCTTTACACTGCTTTGTCTACAGAAGGGGACCTCTGCGACTAGGAAAATATCATCTATGTCTGTTTTAAAGTCCTTGTGACTTGTAAATTGTTAATACATAGAGCACAAATAGTGTCTTAGGTTCAGCACTGAAGATTACTAGCCACTTCAGAAAGTATATAACAAAACGCCGTGTTCAGGTAGCTGCTTCCAGGTGAGTTGGTTTCAATGTTAACAATAATTTAACTTAAAAGATATCCCATTTCACAGGTGTTCATTTACTCTGATATTCTTGGGAACAGACCTCTGCTAAGCAATGCGTTTTCGCTAAGTTGCAAGAGGAAGGTTAATAGGCTCTAGTGAATTGCACAGGTTTTGCCATCTCTCTCATTCAGATGTGAACCTTGTAAAACACACAGTAAGTGGAAAGTAAGCAGTGTCGAGGATGGGGCTACTTGTAAAAAGCAAAGGTTGCGATTTGGGTGGCTTCCTCTGCATATCATGTTGAGCAACACTGCTCTAATTGACTAAAGCTCCTGACCTTAATTATCTCTCAAGGCATTGATCAAGGATAGCAATTTGTCCCCCGTGTAACTGCCTTTCACATGCCACTATCCTCCTCACTGGAAAAGGCTCAAGCTTGCAACGACGCTGCTTGGCTGGTGTATGAGGCCACCTCTTGGCTGCTGGCAATGGCACGTTCACTACGCTATCCTGACACTTGTTCCTTCTCTGGCTATAGAGGTAGCTGCCATCCTGGCAGAGCTTTCCAGCCCTGCCATAGCAGGGGCTTGATCTCAAAAGCTTGCTGTCCAAAGAGGGCCGACATGAAGCAGTGGTGCATTATGAAGAGGTGACCTGGGACCTGTGATGGTCCTCATCATTAAAACCCATCGTTAAAACATTAAAATCATTTAAACAGCATCTCAAGTCACAGCACAGGGATGTAGCACAGTACCCTCTTCCCCACTGCCATCCAAGAGTAGGAATGAGAGACCTTCAGCAATGTCCCTACGGCCACATTGCACTGTGCAGCAAGGCATCTCTGTGCCCAGCTCTTCACACAGCCACGTGCTGTGAGACGTGGGGGATAGCTCCTTACAGCCTTGTTTGACTGAAATAATTTTATTTGAATACAATATGCTATTTCAACAGTTTTAAGTTGCATGTGGTTATTTAAGGTGGATTCTGTTTTAATTTAATCAGTTTAATGGGATTTTATGTTTTTAGATATAGCACCTCCAAATTGTCTGATTAACTTTTTAGAATCAATACGCTTAACGGCAAAGTATACAATTATATGAGCAAATGATCTCCTCTGTGGCTTGTGCATGAGCAAATGTACAGCTTGATGTAGACCTCAGCAGTATAGCTCTCACCCCCTCAAAAACAATGGTCTTCTGCATTCTGGATGGTTGGGAGAGTTGGGTCCTGCAACTCCAGCTCCCTGGCTTGTGTTCCCTGATGAAGAGGATATCCAAAAGATATGCACCTTCTATTATGTTGGAGCAGCCACTGATCAAGTGTGCTGGCTAGAGTAAGGATAAGGACCCCAAGTTGGTCTTTATCAGAGAGCTGGGTGAGTTGAAGATGGGGCTAGGATCATTGGCCATATCCAGCCAAGAATGCTGGTACCCACCCAACCCAGAAGCTCTGAGCTGCTCTAAATGTCAGACAACAGCAAGATTTCCATCTCAGTCAGTGCAACCAGCAGCTTCCCTTACTTTTTACAGCAGTGATGGGTGTTCATTTCCCTTCTTTAGATGCAAGGCAGGTCATGTTTGCAGGTTGGATCTGGGCAGCACCCCAATTGGAGACAAGTCTCTCTCAAGACCACTGCACGACTTGAGTGTCCCAAAATCTTCTTGCAGAGCTGTTTCATACTAACAACCCAGGTGCTTGAAAGTCCTGCCTTCCTGCAGCCTCTTCTGCTTTCTCCTTCACCAGGACAGAGCTGGGCTTAAGCCATCGCCTCACCTTTCCCCATCTGGGGAGTACTGGACATCTCCCTGCACCTCCAACACCAAGGGCAGTGCTGGGGCAAAAGTCCAATTGCCCTGTCCCACCATTCCAGCTGGCACAAAGGTCCCTTTGCATTCAGGATGTGGTGACACAAGTCACGTTCCACCTGCATCTCCCCATTTATCCTCGCAGCCTCCCATACCCCCCTCTCTTTTGTCAAGTTGCATAATTTTTGAACTTACATACTTGAAAAATTCTTTTAGAAATGTCAAGGTGACTGGCGTATTAAAAATGAGCCAGAGCAAACAGGAATGACATTATTTTAATTCTTGCAGTGCCAGGTCATTTTCTCTGTAATAACATAGCTCAGATACCAGCCTCTTTGCTCGTTGCATCATCTTTCTCATTACTTTCTGAATTGTTTTTGTTTGTTCATCTACTAGACAAAAGAAAAGGTGGTGGTGGGGGAAGCACCACTGTTGTGGAAACTCCTTTTCACTGGGGTTTTCAAAAGATTTATCATCCAAATCCCACAGACATTTCACAAAATTTGGGCAAACTTAAGCTACTTTGAAACCTCAAGCCCAATGGCAGCAGAATCCTATGCTTTAGTAGTGTCTTGGTGCATTTTCTTTTAGTATCTCAGAAGAAGTTGAGCTCCAAAGATGTGAGGTCCTCCAGTAGAGCCAGGGCTGCCCTCAAGCCTACAGATGCTCTAAGGTATGGTCCTTCCACTGTGCTGCTTCTGACCAGGGTCGTGGACACCCACGTCAC
This sequence comes from Nothura maculosa, assembly GCA_032353885.1. Lineage (NCBI taxonomy): Eukaryota > Metazoa > Chordata > Aves > Tinamiformes > Tinamidae > Nothura > Nothura maculosa. Next base: position 677,077 of record JAUBOD010000883.1, read on the forward strand.
TGCCAGCTCTGTCCTCATTGTGTTTGTCCCCTTGAGCCATAAATGCCTTTCAGTTCTTTGAATAATCATAATTACAGCAGCCACCAAAGAAATGAAATCCCATGACAGTTCCTTTGGTTGTGAAACCTCAGCATTCAAAGAGATGGCAGGATTTGTACAAAAACTCACCAAAAACAAGTTGGGGAGGAGCAGTTTGTGTCTGGTGCTGTGAGCCAATTTGGCCACAGCTCTGGGAGGCATCTTCTCTGCCAGCAAAGATGTGTTAGGAAGTTCCCAACTGCCTCTGTCCCTGACTGCTCATTTTGCTGTAAAAAAATATTTAGTTTCTTTCCTTTTCCTTTGGAGCAGAGGAGTGGTGCAAGACCAGAGCAAAGTGATGCGGGGCAGATGAACTGCTCCGATAGCCATCCATTGGAAAAGGGGCTTGTCCCCTGTTGCTTGCCTCTACCTTGTCTTGGGCTGACTCTACTGGACCATCTGTATGGCTCCTTTCAGCTCTCGGCCCAACAAAAGAGCCATGTTCTCACATCAGGTCCATTTTCTGCCTAACTAGTGAGCCAAGCCCATCCCTGCAGTATCCCAAGGAGCTCTGGAGTGAGAGAAACCTGAGGGACCTGCCACAGTGACAGGGAGAGCTGGAGCCTGGGAAGCATCTCCCTCTTGCAGGGAGGACCCACCATGGAATGGGTTGAGGCCACACAGTGCAAATGCACATCTCGAGCAGTTGTACAGCTCGGAGGAGAGGATGATCTTGTGCAGTAGGATATTTAAACCTGTTCCTGAGTCCTTCTTAGAGCCCACAACTGGGCCAGGGAAGCAATGCTGTCTGAGATGTGCACAGGCCCCAGGAGTGTGGTACGATGACGGCCACCTGGAAGATCGTGGCCTATAAAATTAAATGAGTGGCTCAGTATAAGGTCACTTTCCTCCTGCTCTCACCATTGGAACTGATGTGGGATGGAAGGGAGCTGAGAATGAAGAGGAGCCAGTGCTTCCATGTTTGTTTCTTTCTTAGTTTATTTAGTGCTGCTTTTGCTTTAAGTGAAGTCACTTACTGAAAAGTGGGCACAGGCAATCAAAAACAATGCTCCCCGGTGCTGGAGGGCTAAAAAGACATGAAGATGCAAGAAACACGCTGCTGCGGGGAAAACATCCACTTTTAAAATTTCTTTTCCCAGTGTTTGTCCAGACAAACACCACTTGTTTGCAGGTGGTTTTGAGGTAGTAGCGGCCTTCCCCTCTGAGTGCCAAGGGCTTGGGGAAGTAAGAGCGAGTCGAGCGCGAGGGCAGGGCCACCAGCGCTGCCACCTCATGCAAAGGGAGCTGCTCTGGCTGGGCTATTTACGGCCCCTCCTTGGGTCACAGCTGGATTTTGGCTGTGCAGCCCCGAATCGCATCGAAATGGGTCCATCCAGTGGCCAAGCGCCCAAGTGCAGCCCAGCTCCAAGCGCCTCCCCTCACTGCCTGCTCCCAGATGCACCCAAGCTGCACTCCGAAGACCCCTCCTTCCACCTGCCCTCCAGCATCTCTTCCACTTGTCCCCATCCCTGGACTCATTCGTTTTCTTTTTTTTCCTGGGGAAAATAAAAATAAATAAATAAACCAAAACCCCCCAGTTTCTGTCCCTGTCTGAAGGGATTAACAACCAGCTTTAATTACTATTAAGAAGGAGTGTGCTGTATCTGTTGCATATCAGCGTTTGGACTAGAACAGTGCTGTGGCTTTTGAACACTACATTGGCTGTCACACTCATCCATCGCGTGATCTGCTGGAATTTCCATCAGAAATTCAAGCTCCCCCTGCTTGAATTAAAACATGCCTGCTCATAATCTGACGGGATTTACACAGATTCCACCGTGCTATTTAAACATTAATTAAGGTTTCTTACTCTGTGCATTTTGCGCATCCACTCAAACAGCTTTCATCCTTCCAAAGCTAGGAGAGGATTTCCAGTGGATGCATGATGCCAGCTGGAGCCAGCAGCCCTCAGAGGAGCCCCGCGGCATAGAAAGGGTGCCAGGCTGGCAGGGTCTGTTGTGACCGGCCAAACCTTCTCAGTAGCCAACATTCCTCCTGAAGATGCACCAAGATGCAGAGTGCAACCCCACAGAGTTACCCTGGCAAGCGAAGCATCAGTCGGGGTCATTGTTTTTGCATTTAGTGTCATGTTTCTGCAAGGTATATTCAGCGCTGGCATCTCAGAAGCTAACTCAAATATTTATGCCAATAAATATTGGCATACACAAGGGGGAAGACAAATCTGGACCGATGAGGCTGCAGAAATATTGCCTCCTTGGCAGAAGGATCTTCTACCATCCCACCCTCCAGTCACTGGGAGATGGTTACTCCTGATCATCTTGGCATGGAAATACTCTCCCTGGGGGTAAAGGGGAAACCTAAATCCACTTCCAACCCACTGAAACCAGGGGAGTTTTGTCATCACCAGGGCTCTATCCCATGGCTGAAGAGATGTGAGAATAATTGTCTCCCACAGGTAATGCAGTTTATGCTGCTCCTTTTCACCGGATATGTTTAAAATACTTGGACGTATCTATGTTTCCTTAAAGGAACAGCTAGAGCTAGGTAAAAGCAGTCTCAATGACCAGTAAACAAATAATGAGATGAGCCCAGAATGGCAATTCTTTCTGCTAGAGGAACTTTACTTAAAAACACCCCAAATCTTCAACTCACAGGCAGAAGAGAGTGCATGCACGTGTGGGAGTGTGTGTGTGTGTGCATGTGTGTGCATATATGTGTACATATGTGAGCATATCTGTATGCATGTGTATGTGCATGTGGGAGTGCCTCTGTGTGTGCAAGTGCAATTATGTGTACACGTATGCCTGTGTGTGCATGTATGTGTGTGTGTACCTGTGTGTACGTGTACCTGTATGTGCTTGCAAGTGTATTTGCTTTTATATGAGTGCATGTGTGTGCACCTGTGTGCACGCAAGTGCATTTGTGGGAGTGTAAGTGTGCATGTGCATATGCATGTGTGTGCATTTGTATGTGTGTGTGCTTGTGCATACACGTGTATGCATGTATGTTTACTTGCATGTGTGCCTCTGTGTGCATATGTAAATGCATGTGCATGTGTTTGTGTGCCTGCATGTGCATGTGTGTGCAAACATATTTGTGTGTACATGGGTGCATGTGTATGCATGTTCATGCATCTGTGCCGTCCATGCATTGTGTGTGCATCTGTGCAGGCATGTGTATGTGTGTATGCATATGTGCATGCGTGTGGGTGTGCATGCCTGTGTGCGTGGGTACATTAGAGTGTATATGTGTGCATACTTGTGCATGGCCTGTGCCTGCATGCATGTGAATGTATTTCTCTGTACATGTATGCATGTGCATGCATGTGCATCTGTGCATGCACATACGTGCAATTGTAATTACATGTACATGTGTGCATGGCATGTGCATGTGTCAACATGCATGTGCATTTGCAGGTGTGCCCATCTGTGCATATAGATGAGGCACATAGGGACATGGTTTAGCAGGCATGGTGTTGAAGGGTTTACGGTTGGACTCGATGATGCTGAAGGTCTTTTCCAACCATAATCACTCTATATGCATGTATGTGTGTGCATGAGTATGCATGTGCATATATATATCTGTGTGCAAGTGCATGCTCTACATAGCAGCGCTTTCAGCCTTTCGTGTCTCCAGGCAGCACTAACAGGAGAGGGCAGCAAAGATTTATATTTTGGCCTTCCTGCAGGCAACAGGAGTTGGATGGCCTGGAGGAAATCAAAACCATGGGGATGCAGAGTGTGCCCTGTGGATACCTCTCATCCACAAGCAGCTGCCAGCAAGGGAACAGGGTGACAGCCCCAAATTTCCTGCATTCAACTTCGAGTTTCAACATACAGTTGCAATGGAGAATATGTAATTGTTTTTATTTATTTTCATTTATTTATTTATCTTGCAATCAGAGGCAAAAGGTGAATGTGGGTCACCCACTCCTGCTGCCCTGGTCTCCATGTGACACCTCTGGATGAGGCTGGTTGCTCCAGCAGAGATTTGAGCCCTGGGATGTACAAACACAGGGATATTCTGTGCAATGGGTAGAAGCAGGCTCCTTGTCTGCAAAAGGAGCATGTGGTTTTATATCAATCTAATGCCAATGGCTTCTTATTCCAGCTTAGCCATTCTTTTGTTAGGTTGGCCTTATCAGTCTCCTTAGAACAGCATGTCTATTACCTTTTAAGTGCTGATTATATTAATTGCATTCATCTCCCATGCCCTTCTTCTTTCCTCCCAAAATAATCCCCTTGTAAAGACATTTCAACTTAATTCTTTTAAGATGGAAGGATGTTAAGACAAACTGAAAATTTCTGTCTGCATTAACATTTTGAATTTAGGTCATAGTAATCACTACAGCTTATCTCTTTCTTTTTTAAAATTTTTTAAGATTCTCAGCAAACTCAGCATGAGAAGAAAGAAATTAGAACTGCCTTTGAGGAAAACATGGAGAGGACTAACTGGTTTGTGTCTTCTGACACCGGCCCTGTATTTGGTATAATGTACTGTACTGTCGATTATTGCTGGAGAGCTCTAAGAAATATTTTTGCAAACAGTTTATTCACTTAAAAATGTGTGCGTTGGCCAGCATTGAAGTAATAGTGAAGTTAGGTCATGCTTGATGGATCAGAGTAGTAATGTGTATTCTTTTTTTTCCCCCAAGATAGTTCTTAGGTTCCTGCTTTTGTGCAGCACTGTGTGTTAGTGCAGACATTTGGGATGTTTCCTTCTGCTGTGGAAGCTCTGAACTCCCAAATTTCAGTGTCTATGTCCTAATGAGGAACCAGTGTCTGTACATCTGAGGGCCTGAACCCAGACGTGCTACTTCCCTTCCCCTGTCCCCATTACAAGTAGAGCATGTCCTCTTGACAGGAGATGTTCACGTTATGGCTTGGGCAGATGGCAAAACCAAAGGTAAAACCCTGGCAGTGGAGTGGGATAATTAAATCTTGTGCCTTTACAAACAGACCTGTGATTACCTGGCTTGGTGCCATTCTGAAGGGAAATTGCTGTTCAGCAGATGATAACATTGCTGCTATATAGCTCATTTCTCTTACACCTTGACTTCTTCAGCAACTAGAACCGGATCCTGAAAGAAAGGTCCTAATAGGTGGCAAAAATTGTTCGTGAACGGGACTTGGAGGCTTCTGGCAGGGCATGTCACCTTGGGCACAACCTGGTGCGCATGTAGCTCCAGAGCTTTGCAACTGCCTTTGTGTGGTGAGGAGCTGGCACCATCACTGGTGTGGGTGCGTGTTGAACCTTATCAGGACTGAAAAACAGTGCACCAAGGAACAAATGGGTCAGGCCGCCCCAGTCTCTTCCCTGAGCAGCCGCACAACTGGTGGTGATGGATGTCCTGCAGGTGTTGGGATAAGTGCCGAAGGCAGACATGCTCACCAAAGAGTTCAGTACTGGTCTATCAATCAGTAACAAAGTTGTATGGGTATCACAGAGCAGTAATGATCAGCAGGCCAATTCTCTTATGTGAATGTCACCAAGTAGGGTAGGGTGATTTACAAGAAATGGACCATAAGGATCAGAGTTCCTCCACTGTCTTCCAATGGAGCAAACAGCAAGGAAACTGGTCCAAGCACTGGGCAAAGCGAGGCAGAAACCTCACATAATTCAGCCAGAATATCTCCAAACACTGATTTCAAGATTTCTGCCAGCTCAGGTAGACCCTTGCCAGGTTTTCTTTGCCATCACGAAAGTAGGAGGTTTACTTTTTTTGCCATTACGTTAAATGAAAACTAAGATGCTATTGTGTGATTGGAAAAAGAGATTAAAATCTTCTGGCTAATAATCTCTGTCTCAGGTCAAAAGCCACCAGTGTTGAGCAATGCTCCATGTAGACGTTACATTATTTGTATTCTTCAAGCTATTCTTATGTTAGCACAAGGTCTTTAACTAGGCTATTGTTAGAGTTTTGACACGATATCAACCTCGTGGTAGCTCAGGGTGTTTTTTCAGCCGTAGCATTCAGATTTTTTGGAAATGTGATTCATGCCTCACCTCTGGGAACAGGCAGATGAGTCGCTCTGCTTATGACTATAATGCCCCATTCATTCAGATCCCTGGAGTCCTCTGAGCTCCAGAGGAATCATGTGCTTGACTTTGGTGAAAAAAAACAAACAAACAAGCAAACAAAAAAACCTTAATGGAAACTACTGCAACACTTCCTCCTCTTGCAGTCCTTGCAACCTTGGGTCAGAAGGGATCTCCATCCTGTGGGGTGCAGTCCAGTTGCAACGTGGGCAAAGTCCATGCTCATCTAACGCGTGCTGAACTTCAGCATACAGCTTCAGAGGTGCATCAGCAGCTCTTTCCCACTGGCTGTGCAGGGAAGTTAGGCTCATTAGGGAGGGAAGGGATGGCCGAGCTATGGGAAGTCTCCGGTAACACCCGTCTTTATGTTGTGAAGGTTGCTATGTTAGAGACCTGCAATTCCCTGAGATATCCAAAGGTAATCTCCAAGGACTAGAAGGACATCTGATGAGACAACGATGGGGCAGACTTGGGGACATGTTTTACATAACACCTATTTAAGGAAAGATCTTAAGTTTACACTAGGAAGCTGTCGACTGGCTGTGTCATCTGACTATGCTTGCAAAGAGAGTATTAATCTATTTTGGGTGATGCCATCTGGGACGTTAAGGGAAGCAGGGCTTGATTGAGGAAATCCTAAATTGTTTCAGCAAAAAAAGGTCATTATGTTAGTAAGTTGCCGAGTCTTTTAAAACGATATTCCTGCAAGCGTAGACAAAAGGGATGTGTCAATGCTGGAAAGCAAGCCCACAGAGTCAAGACCAGGAGTTAACGCACAGGCTGCAGAGGAGTCAGCTGCTCAGAGGAAATCTGGCTCCTTGGAGGTGATGGTGAGTAGAGGGAAGGATGCAGGGATCCACAGACAAACCTTCTTCAGAATGAAAACAGATCTCATGCAAGCCACTGGCCTCCTCCAGGCCTGTGGCAATGCATGGACTCATCGTTAGAGCCTTAGACTGGACCTCTGGAGGAGGAGACAATTCCTGGTTCTCTGTATGGTCTCCAGCAAGCTAAAGAGTCTTTCTGGGCATTGTTTTCCCACCATACCCTCACAGCAATAATCCTCCTTTTCCTCAGCTTTGTCCAACACACAGCTAGACTGCAGCCTGGAACAGGAACCAGCTCAGCATTTATCTTGGTGGAGGCTTTTTCCCAGATGAAGTATGGGTAATTATGTGAAAGCTCTACATAGCAGTAAAAGAAAACCTCCATCTAAAGGCTTTGGCAAATCCATCCAGGGAGTTTAAAATATTATACCCTCTAGCTGCCTGTCCAGTTCTTCTGCCAGGGGTTTATCTACCCATGGCAGAACCACTGGAGCAGAAAAAGGCTCAGTTCATCAGATTAACCATTCTGATCAGCAGGTGCTCTCCAGATACTAGCTCTGCAAAGCTAGCCCACAACCTGTCGATTTAGACTTGTTGCTCAGGTGAATTGAAAAATGTTTGCGGGCCTGCAGAGAAGAAGGTGAAAAGCCCCTGGTTCACACATTGGGAAAGTTAGGTTGAGCTGTAGTGTAGGACTTGCACCCACCAAAGAGGGTTCCCAAATCCTGCCCTGCTAGATACCACTGCAGGAAACAAAACAGCCAGAAACAGCTGGGACAAGGTAGCATCTTAACTTACTGCAGCTGCTTGTTCGAGGAGAGTGAGCCAGATCACCATGATTCCAGAGGAAGAAGGTAGAAAAGAGGAGAGTGAGTCAAGATCCTTGCCCGTGTCAGAGGGAAAGAGAGTTTTAAAGTGGATGTCTGAAGGCATCCTGTTGGGAGAGGTCTGTCAGCTATAAGCTATGGGAATGCTCAGAGGAGACCTGAGATGATCATTTTGGGGACCTGCACCTCAAACATTCAGTGTTTGTTGAAAAGTTCTTGCTACATTGTCCTGCAATACAGCAAAGCCATCAAACCATTTATGTTTGTAAACAGAAGGTGAGACATTGCTGCCGAGTCCTTAACCAGAAACCTGGAGCAAACAAACTTGGCCATCATGCATTTCTTGATGACATTCATGGGGTGGATCCCTGATGATGTGCTTAAAACACATGCAACTTCAAATAGAAAATACTTTGCTCTAACTGCAGATTTCAACTTTACTAGTATTATGAAACAACAAGAGCAAAAATAATCTTAATTGTTGGTCTGGGATGAATCCTTGGGGAAACACAATAGCATTGGAAATATTTCTTCCAATATGCAGAACTTTTCCTGACTCTGAGCGGCTGAAGAATGGACCATTCCGATTCCATACTCTGAATGCCATCACCTTTCTAACAGATAGCGGGACCTAGTTTCAACAGCTAATGAGTGCCTGAACATCTCACATTAGTGTTTTATTGTCTAAATAGGCAGATTCACACATCTTGACACTAGCCATGATTGAAACACTGCATAAAACTGCTACACTCCATTTTTCATCCATCTCCTCCATTTTACTTTGGAGTTCTGCATTCACACTCCATGGTTCAGTCTAAGTCCTAGTGTTGAACCTCTTTGCTCACCTGAAAGCCTGCATGGAGGCAGAGCCACAACATGTGTCCTGGCCTATATGGCGGCATGACACGCAAATTCGTGAAGCATTCCATATTTTTTTTTTCCCTGAGTTAAGTTTACGGATGACACCAAGCTGGGTGGAGTGGCCGACACTCCGGAGGGATGTGCTGCCATCCGGAGGGACCTGGACAGGCTGGAGAGTTGGGCAGAGAGGAACCTCATGAGGTTCAATAAGGACAAGTGTAGGGTCCTGC
>JAUBOD010000883.1:685999-698514 GCA_032353885.1 Nothura maculosa
CTGCTCTAGGTGCCTGCTGGAGCAGGAAGGTTGGACCAGATGATCTCTAGAAGTCCCTTCCAACCTTGTAGATTCTGTGATTCTGTGATTCTGTGCTGTGATCACGGCTGAGTCCAAAAAGTTGGACTCAGTGCGCTGCTCTGAGTGCAATGCCATTTTGTGTCACCGGATGGCACTGCTATAGTTAGCTAGGGAAATAATTTGCGGAAATACTGTTGTAACACGTTTTGGTGACTGCTATCGCAATAATTCCAATAGTTCAGACAAAAACTGGGACTGCATTACACCGAGGACTAGGCCAACATACGGTGAAAATTGTTTAGTGTTAAAAGAAATGTCTCAAATTCCCATATTTTGCATTTGAAAAGGTGACAGGGATGTGAGCGGATTAGTGTGTCCCTCCCATAGCATCCCTTTGCTGAAAGGCTCCAGCAATAGAAATGCTCTCCGGGCATGAGAGCTCCTTGCTTAATCTATGCCTAAGTAATATTGGAATTAAACTCTAAAATTTTTAACAAGAACCCCCAGCAGCCAGGAGCATGCATGTCCATGGGGAAAGACACATTTTCCACGGGCAACTTAGCTTATTATGGTGTACAGATTTGACCCTACAAAGCGTTACACACAGCCTGTTTTCACACAGTGTAGGGAATGAACAAGCTGCTGCTTGATGGGTCTGACAGTGAAGAGGTCCAGCTTTGACTGGGAAGCCCAACATGTCAGCTCCAGCCTGCCTGCTTAACACTCCCTTCTGCAATGCTATTTCCTAAAGAGTTCGGAGGGCAATCTCATTCGTATGGATCTGGAATCATGGTAGAAAAATGCCAAAGGGAAAAAAAAGAGACCTAACATGCTGGGTTTCTAGCTGGCTCCAGCGTTCAGCACAAATTAATAGCAGACCCACTGCAGGGAGACACAATTTTATAGTAATTTATTTTGTTTTAAAGGCCTAATAACTTCCAGCTGGTGATTTGTAAATGAACTGGCGCTTCATGAAAACTTGACATGAATCATTTGACACCGAACCCTGTTTTCGAGCTTGCTTTTCGGCACCAGGAAGGGAAATGAAGCAGGAAGGATAGCGGAAAGCAGAAATACCATTTCAAGGCATTTTAATGAACTTGTTGAGGACTAAGTGTAGACAGGGTGTCTGGAAGCTGCACCTAGCCCACTGCAGTATCTATACACATCTCCATACTTATGGGCCCAGCATCTACATCTTCATTGTGAGCAGCTCAAGCCCCACTACTAAGCAGAATAAAATGATTCCTATAGGGAATGCATGGCTGCTCAAGCGGCATTTCCTCTTTCTCATTGGCCATGTAGGTGTCAGCACCAGCCTAAGAGCCCAAGAGTATCTGCTTGAATCCCTTAGCTTTGCCATGACGTGAGCTCTACCATGGGATGAGCACACAGCAATCTACCAATCTCCTCTCTGGCACTGGAAATCCACCCTGGCTTTGGTACTGCCCTGCCAAGGATGCAGGGCATCTAGGGAAGATCCTTCCCTGAGCATATGCGCTGCTCCAGCATATGGATGGAGCCGCTTCCATGCACTGGAATTATTGCAGCTGCCACAGTTAACATGCACAAATGAACTGTGGAATGCAATAGTAAAACATTTGATCAGTGGGATCCTGTTCAAACATCCGTCTCACTGTGGGTAAGGGGAAGCTAGGTGATCAAATGGGAATTTAATCTCATTCAGGTCTCCCCAGCTCAGCAGGCTGTTGCTTTTCTGCTACGATACCATCAGGGTTGTGGGCTGAAATGCCGTTGCATAAACACGACTCTGTCAGATGTGAATGTAGACTGTGGCTTGTGTTAAGAGGATAGAGAGCGGCTAGTTAGCTGCTGCCCAGGCAAAATCAGGAGAGCACACTGAGAAATGTAAGCAAACAGTCAGAGCTGCTCTTGAAGGAAACCTTAAATTACCGGCAAAAGTTGTCCTTTCCAAGATCAAATTTCCTCCTTTGTGGCTGGATTTTAGCATGGATTATATAATACATATATATATGTACACCCAGATACCACTGCACTCCCTAGGAAACCTTTAGCATTGAAAATAAAAGCCTCCTTTGTTGTTTTAGGAAAGGGGTAGAGAGAAACAACAATTCCCTCCCAGCTCACACAGCAGCGGAAAGTGCAGATGAGAGGGCCTTGGTGATAGGAATATGCTGAGCACCTTTTTTTTTCCTTTGGTCTTTGGTCATCCTAGCAGTCTCCAAAAGACAAAAATAATGAATTTAGTCATTAAGTGACAACTATCTTGTTATTAATTTCCCTACCATCCCCTTTGGTCGTCAATTAATAATCAATAAGATCTGTTCTTATTCTTGTTTATACTCCTGTGCACATGAACAGCTTAGAGTATTTGCTAAAGAACGAAAACTCTCATTTCACAGCAATTTATGTGAGCAACTAACTTTCTTCTCACCTATATAATCTCTGTGCAACTGAAAAGATCTGCACAGGGGTAGTTAAGCATGAACCTAAGAAGTTCACTGTGGGTGAGCTTTGGCCACCAAGGTAACAGGCCAGCATTTTAAGCATGTCCCTGCCTCTACCCATGGCTTGAGCCATCCTGTCAGCCTTTCTGAGATCCCACCTATTGGACCACTGTAAAGGTGCAAGCACTGACAGATACCCTCATTATTTTCAAAGCCACTTTCAAGTAGGTGATGGTGCAGAAACCTGCTTTTCTTCTAGGAAAAAAACAAGCTAACTGGCTGGGGACTGCCCATCTCTGCCTTTTTACTAGCCCTACTGAGCCCATTTCATTGTTTCACTTAAGGTTCCCAGTACTGGAATTTCCTTTAAAGGTACAGAACAATATCAGGAAAATCAGTTTTTTTTCTTTTTTTTTCCTAAAAAGCAAATGGGCCCCTACCTCTAATATGTGTAATAACATCCTCTGTGAAACATGCTCCACGTCCCTTTCTGTTTGCTCATGTTACAGTGTCAAATTACTCATTATAAAAATGACACTGGTTTCCTCTCTGCTCTCCATGCCAGGTATTCAACCTTTTTACTGCCTTTCCTTGCAAAAAATCCACCCAATAGGACCAGTAAGATTCCTCATGGAGTGCAGTGGCAGGTAGACACAGGGCAGAGGACCCTACAGGCAGGCTACACAATGGACTATTTGGTCACATCAGAGAAACAGGACCATGACTTTGAACCACTTCCTCCAGCTTTGCCATCCTTCTCTCCATAGACAGACCCTATCTGTATCAACAGGCTTCTCTGCTGCCACACAGAGAAGATGTGATGGTTTGAATCCAGCTATCAGCTAACCAGCTATGTCCTGTATGTCATCCCCTCTCTCCTGTTCAGAGCTAGAGTATCTAGTGTTTTATGTTTAAGTTTGGTTCAAGGGAAAGGATCCATGGCTTGGCTCCTAAAACAAGATCCTGGAGTGTGTGTGATGAGAGGTGCAACAGAGCACAACCACGTGGGGCTGCTAGGGCTCAGCTCAGAAAACTTTTGGAGGACCCTGCTGGAAACACTACAAAAAAGAAGCTTGTAAGCTGTGGAAAGTGCAATCGGCCCTGATGTAATTGGATCAGATGGAATTCAGAGCTGGGTGCCATGGCTCAGACACAGTTGTGAGATACCTGTAGAAGGACCAAGCATTGTGAGATAACCGAGACAGGAAGTCCCAAGTTCCTGAGTGTGTACAAATGGAGGCTGATTTCTCTTGATCTGACAAGGTTCTAGCTCTTATTTAATCTTTTCATATGGAAAAGCTGAAAAGTCATCAACTTTCAACTAAGGTTCCACTGAAATTCCCATTTTTCTCCTCCACAAGCTGAACAGAAGCTTTTGCAGAACTTCCTGACCCTTCAGTGCCAGCATATTTCCATCTGTGAACAACTGCACAGTTCCCAAGCTTGCATTTGCTTTGTAAGGATGTCTTTGAGTAGACACCTTTCTCCTCACTCCATTCAAAGTGGATTTTTCCTCTCAGGTCCTTGCACAGCTCAGATTTCTCTCCACAAAGTCAAAGCATGTCAGCTTTCTTGGAGAAGGGCAGAGCCTTCACCTTCATTGAAAACAAAAAGTTCCAAGCAGGAGGCTTCAGTGTAATGCTTGAAATCTGCAGAGCAAATCTCTATTCTTAACCATGCTACTCACGGAGCACTGTTTCTCCTCCCCAATCAGGCAACTAATCAGCACGACATGAATAAAAGACATTTTGCTTCTTAGATCATCTCCAGATTAGAGGCTAGATTTCTTCTCCCAAGGAAAAAGGCGGGCTTGTTAGGGAGAATATGAAGTCCTTGTTAGAGCCTGGATTTCAGCTGAATTGTATCTGCTCCATCATATCTCAAAAATCTAGGTTTTTTCTCCTATGCAGTCAGTTCTGCAGCTTTTAATGTTGGTTTTTGGGCACTGAAATAACCCAGACAGACCGAAAGATACGCCCGAAGAAACTACATTCTTTGTCTCTCAAATCAGAATGTGGTTAAAAGGATGTTTTAATTGTCCAAAAGCACATTAAGAGAAGCTTTGTTCTTGCATCTGGGCTCATATAGGGGCTCCTTGTGCTGTGTGAAGTCCAGAGCACTTGGATGGCAGGAGCGGTGTCTCAGGCAGGCGCCATGGGGTTGCTTCCACCTCCTATGAGATATCAGTCTCAGGAAGGGAGAGGAAGAAAGATTCATCTTTCCCTTCCTCTCATCAGGAAATAAAGCAATGGATGCTCTCCAGTGAGGCCGTGGTGGAGCCCTTCGGCCTTCACACATCACATTCAGGGTTTGGTCCCATACTTACCCAAAAATAACCCCACAAAACCAGTAAAGAGACTTAATATTCATAGTTTAAATGACACAGCATAGCACTGCAATAAGAGAGTTACACAGATCCTTTTCATTCTTTTTCCTGATCCAAATGTCCCCTGAGCTAGGGAAAAGTTGCTAACACCGCAGAGGACCTCAGTTTGGGAGGAAGCTCAGCCAGGTTGCAAATGGCCATTACATAAAGCCCATCCAACCATAGAGGAGAATGGTTACAAAATACTAGTATTTTAATAAATATATATATATTGTTTTGAGGAGGCTGAATACATATTTCTAACTCTAAAATTTTTGAATAAATTCTAAAATATACATACAGAGAATTGATATTAGATTTTGTTATGGTGGGTTTAGTATTTCTAAACCAAGGTACCCAGAATTCTCATTTCATAGCAATATAGGAATATTGCTTTCTCCTTCCAACTTGAGAAGAAAACAGGTTTTGAAATGTAGACCTTTCCCAAAAGACTTAAACTGTACGTCTGACCATTAAAAACTGTACGTCTTAAAAAAAACTTAAACTGTACGTCTGACACTCTAATCAGTGTTACCTCCATCCATTTAAGCTAAAGTAAATATATATAAAAGGAAGTCATAAATGCTGACAAAGAGGTAGGGGGATGGGGAGTTTCTTTTAGAAAGAGTAGGAAATTTGACAGTAACAATGTTTTGAAATCCCAAATTCCTATAAACATTGCAAATTTTTTTGTGCATTAGCACATTGATTTCTTGGTACCTTTAGTTCTTAGCAACCTGGCTCAGGGTAGCCTGTCTGGGCAGAAGGGATAGCTCAGGCACAGATGGCCAGTGAGTGGACATATCTTCTATTTCTTATGCTTCTTAATTTCACTTACTTATTATCCCTATTATCCCTGCTTTTTTTTTTTTTATCTTGAGTAACTTTCATCCTGTCTAACCATTGCAGAATTTTGTTCTTCCAAGGCTGGCACTGCTGTGTCAATGGAAGCCCAGACTCTCAGGAAACAGAGTTGCTGAAAGAGCTGATGGCAGTGCTAAAGAAAACAGGAGATAAAGAAAAAAAAAAAACAGAAAAAAAATTCCTATAGATATATCTAGAATATAAATATGAAGTTTTTTTTTTTTTCAAAAAATGATTTTTACTGAGCAATTTTCTTCCAAATTGTTAGCATTCATGATTATAAAGCCCCGGATTTCCTTTTCATCCCCTGTTTAAATAATTCTTTGAATTAAAAGCAGTATTGAAACAAGATTCAAATTACCCAATCAACAAAATCCAAGATGTTATTAACAATAATATCTTGGCAATGTTTTTAATAATGATTTTCAGACAGCAAAAATCATGCATGCAAAGCAGAAAATAAGAGAAATGTGTCCAGCATAACCTTCAAAGTGAACACAACATTATTTTTTTGCTAAAGCCAATTCTTTCCGTAAATGGGCAGTTAATTGTTTCCAAACTTATGTGCTCCTTCTATTCCTTGCCACCATGGACCTAAAGTAAAGCTCAAGAGAAGCTAGGCTTCACTTTCAGAAACTGCCTTTGGCCTAAGCAGAAATGACCAAAAATAACTAAATAAGTCCTTCCTGTGGTGTGTTTTCTCTAGGATCTTTCTGGAGTTCCTTCTGTGCCTTTCAATGAGACTGTGAAGGCTCTTAAAAAAGCTCTGCCCATATTTACATTTATTTGAGCACAGCTGCCTTCGTGATTGTGTCTTTTGAAATAGGGTCTGGTTTCTATTTCCACCTTCACATAGGCTCTCATCATGTCCTAAGATGGTCATTCATTCCCTGGCTACATCAAATCCTCATCTGTGAAATTAGGAAAAACCTTCTCATTGCTGAACTATGTCCATTCCAGAAGAAGATGGTCCTGATTTCTGTGAAGCCTTCACATGCTCCTGCCAAATGGCATGACATAGAACTAGCAGTGGTTGGAGCAGTCCTTATGTGGCTTAATAATTTGATCTCTTATAAACTAAGTTATGACCATATGGCGAAGGAGTTTAATGAGAAATGGGGCAACAAGGCAGTGTGTGTGTAGTGCCGCTGCTGAAAAAATAAGCTTTTGCTCAAATGATTGTTACCTAATACTAGGAAGAATGATAAAACCTCTGTGCTGGCCTTAACGTGCTGCTGGGAAAACCAGGGTCAGGTTTTATAATGTTTTAGGACATTTAGGATAAGAGCAGTAACACCTAACTTCATTCCTGTATGACCCAGTCATGAATGTTAGGGAATGTGTGTCTGGCAAGAGTGCTGAAAGTGACATCCCCATGCATTCAGGTTCTGGGAGAACGAGGGGTCCATTCTCTATGTCCTGAGCCCAGACCATCAGGATCTCTCTCTCTCTCCTGGGAACACTGAACCTGATCCATTCGAGCATGACATTTGCCTTTAATAAAACACATTTCACCAGGGCCTCATGATCAACCTGTTTATGACCTTGTAATATCCCCATATCTTCTGTATGGGGATATTCCCATTTCTCCTTCAGCCTCTGACCTCCCACTAGATCACAAATCAATCTCTCTGAGGCAAGATTTCACAGCTTGTACTATTGAATTTCAGTCCATTTCTATTATCTCAGGCCCCACCATTATTTGGCTTGTATATTGCCATGCTCCAACCTTCCTCTGCTTGATTGGGCCCCCAGCTTCATGTCTTCACTTTATACATGCTCATACAGAGTTGGATTTTTGATATGCGTATTTGAGTCATGTTCACTCTGTGATATGCTACATGCCCCCAGGACTTTTCTATGGCCTTCTCTGCCCTTACCTGACAACTCATGTTCTTACTTGCTATGCTTAGTGCCCTGATTGTATTTTATTGAATTCTGAATATGTTGAATTTTGGATTTGTTCTCACAGGCTTGTGCTTTGTATCTAGATACATCTGTTGCATTTTTTGAAAGCTCACTCCCTTTTCCTAAGGAAACACTCCCTTAAACACACCAGCTTCCCGGCCTAGACAAAACCTCAGAGCTACACTGACTCCTATGAATATTGGTGAGGATTCTTCACCAATAGGAGCAGCTGAATTTAAGGAGGAGGAGTTGCTGAACAGCTGAATTTAAGTCCCCTTCTCTGCAGTGATGCTGCTATTCTGCACAAGCCAAAGCAAACATTCAGGCACCCAACAGGTCCCTGAAAAGACTCCTGTCCAATCTGAATCTCCCAGCACTGGGGGCAACCTCAACCAAGGGAGTCTCCAGCACCATCCCAAGGTCACAGATCACAGTGCAGAGAGTCACCAGGCACCTGACAGTGCAGGAATGGAGACTGGGACTCTATGCCCAGCCACCTGATGGAACAAAGTTCCCTTTAAAGCTTTGGTGCTCAAGATAATGCTCAGGTACGTGTCCACAGACTTGTTTCCTGAAATGACCCAGAAAAAAAAACTTGCTGCACAGAGGCAGTCTCTTGAAAAATATCAAAAGAGCTCAGCGCGATGGTATCACAGTGTCCCCCAGCCCTCCACCCACTGGAAACAAAGGCAGGATATGCCATCTGTCATCTCAACTGCTTCCAGATTGGGGGGTCCTATCGGGGGAAACTGTCAGTATGGGCCCCACATGTTTATGAACAACTGTTCTGCATTTCTCTTGGCTGTCCTGGTTCCAAGCACGCACTGCCCTGCAGCTCCCAGCAGCTCGGATGTCCTCTCCCAGGTGCGGGTTATTACAGAGGCTCTGCACCACAATCCATCTGCAGCAAACTGCCACCAGGGAGGGGGAAGCTTTAGTATTAAAAGGATGAAACCACACGATGATGCCACCTGAAGAACTAGGCATGGGCTGGCCTGAGGCTTTCAGACACCAGGCAATTGCAGCATGGCCTCCTGAGAATCCTGTGTCTTCAGCAGAAACCTTGGAGCTCAGCTTCACTACAGGTATCTCCCTCACCCGTCTTTCTGTGCTTTTGGTCCACAGATTTGAGCCAGTCAGCTTTCTAGGAAGAGTGATGCTGCCTGTTTTCAAGCATCTTGTCTCAACCCTCCTCTCCAACCCTCTTGCCAGTCTCCTGTCCCATAGAGCAACTACTCCAGAGTCCATCCATAAAGGCACATGGGGCAGATGTCTTATGTGGGTCCTAAGATCTTCCTGAAGTCATCTTCTCTTGGATATCTTGCGGCACCTCAGTCACTTCTGGAGTACCTGCATTACTTTTGTAAACCTCTAAAAGCCAAGGCTAGAAAGGCAGAGCAGAGATGTGTTGAAATGACCTCGCAGATTGCTGGGTAGGTCACTTTGTGCATGGGCCAGCTTCTGCTGCAGCCAGTGCAGCATCATCTCTGACTTTTCTTGAGGAAGGCCACAGCACTTGGAAAATCAGGGTCAGCAAAAGGGAACCTCTGCATGACACCAGCATCGGTGGGAAGGATAGATGCGTGAGGACACTGCGACAGGTAGTTGCTGTCCCATTTCATTTGAATCATCAGAATGAGAAGTGCAAAGATCACCAGTAACGTGTAGAAAGTGCATCTCTGTGGTGATTAAAATAGTTCAGCGAAAGGCAGAGCAGACACTCCCATTGCCTTGGGCAGGAAGCGCACAGAGTGCTCAGGAATGGCACGTTGGAGCCTCGGTCGGGAGGAGCATCATTTCCGGACGTGGCTCAATGCTAGAAGGAAAAGGGTGTGGGTGACATCCTCTCGAAAGGGTGGGAAGAGCCATAATTCACGCTGTGCACACCATATGGTGACAGTTTCTCGCTGCCACTGAAAGTCATCTCAAGTGGAAGAGAGGACTTGCACGCGTGTGCACTCTTTTAGGGCTACCACTTCCTGATAACAACATCAAAGCTGCATTAAGCTAGGC
Organism: Nothura maculosa; assembly: GCA_032353885.1. Classification (NCBI taxonomy): domain Eukaryota; kingdom Metazoa; phylum Chordata; class Aves; order Tinamiformes; family Tinamidae; genus Nothura; species Nothura maculosa. Next base: position 695,600 of record JAUBOD010000883.1, read on the forward strand.
TTTTGAACCAGCCATGAATGTCTATTTTGCTTGTGGTTTTCGTTGTCCTTCCACAGCCATGCCTTTGCTCCTCATACGGCCGTTGTGCCACCTCTGTGACTCACAAGGACCTCAAAAAGCCCTGGTTTATTTTTGTATTGCATTGTTCACACTTTCCCCTTGGCCTTATGCCTGATAAAAGTCATGTTCTCTCGTGGCCCTGTGGTGATTCCATGACAGCGAGCAGGAGTGGGAGCCCGATGTCCCTGGGAGGTAGTGTCAAGGCCCACAGTGTGGCCAAACAGGAGGAGAAGGCCATGGTTAGGGCTTGGTGAGTCCTACTTCTTACAGAGGAGAAATCAGTGGCAGAGGTCCTGGATACATATTTAAGCTGACATGCACTATATATGGTATTTATACCGACTAGGAAGAGACAGATTATCACATTAGGGAGTCTTCCTTGCCTTCACAGGCCCTGTGTGAATGGCACGTTTGTGTCAGGAGCAGCAACTGTAAATCACTGGCAGGATCAGAGAGCTCCAAAAGATGTGGTGGACATATGTAAGGACAGACTTTTTTTCTCCTGGCAGAGCTGCCCATGTTTCTAGAATAACAATATGACTGGAGAGCCCATTTCAAAATGGAGACACTTTGTCTCTTTCAAGGCATCTATCACAATATCAGAGCTATCAATTAGCTCATGAAACCTCATTAAGCATTCACGAATAGCTCCCTTTTGCTGTCTGCACTCTGGACGAAGCTGTCTGAAATCTAATTGCTGTGGTGGGGAGCTCAGGCAGATGCCAGATGGCAAGTTGGACCTGTGTGCTTCTGGCTGCAAAACCCTACATGGGCCAAAGGGAGTCCTCCTGGAGAGGACCTGCTCTTTGGGGCCTCTTCCTGACATGCTGAACAACATGCATTGACTAACACAATTGGAAATATAGATTTAGATGGCCTGCTAGAATTTGGAGTTAGTTCATGCTAAGTGTTAAACATCAGGTCATATCTTGATATATGTATACCTTGATATACATGTATTTGACTGGGATGAATTAGCATCTACCAGTCCCTTTCTGCTCCTACATTTGCCCTGGGATGGCTGGAGCTGGCTAGATATAGCAGCTCCAGCATTTGTGCTGTCCAGGTAGGACCAGCGCCAAAGGTGCTCGCCGTGGTGGTGACATGCCACATGGGGACATGGCACTGCCGGGAATCACCTTGGCCTGTGGCTTCCTGCCCTCAGTCAGATTGCAGCTGCGTGGTCGGCCTTGCTCTAGACATCTGCCCTTTCCTGATGAGAGTGCAGATGCTCCCAGCGCTACCTCTGCCATCAACTGCTCCGCTGGATGGGAGCCCTGGCAAAGTCCTCTTCACAGTAAATTTGGAAATTAATTGTCCAGATAGCTCTGCTTTGTTTATTTATTCCCTCTTTGGAAAGAGTGAACGAGAGACAACCTCATTTAGACACCAATCTGCTAGGCTTCTGTGAAGAAATATGTCCACAAGACTCTTGGCTAATAAAATAATCTTTCTTTGCTTGAGGGGCCTAGATGTTAGTCAAGGTCCTGAGGCTGAGTGGAAAGGGTAGAGGAGGAATCACTGTGCTTTGCCTAAGGCACTCAAGTACACAAGTCTCCTGAACAGACATAATGTCAAGAGACAGGTTTACTCCCCACACCTGGGAAATTGAACACACTTTTCAGGACTGGCTTTGACCTGAGCCATGCTTCCTTGGCCATTTTTTACTTAAGGCACCAATGTTTTTGCTCACTTCAAAAAATCCGATCACTTTGATGAAAGCACAAAAACTGAGTAGCCCTGAAGATGCGAAATGATTGTTTTCCTTCAAGTTTGTAAGAAGAAGGCAGTAGATAGGCACTATCCAGCCAACCAAAAGCCTTGTATCTGCTCATATTTGCCCTCAGTGAAGATGTAGCTCCTTAATTTTATTATCTGTTCTTCCTATTGTTTAAATTCATTGAACCAAAGTGAATGTGTGGTGTTCTCTGCCAAAAATTGTTTTCAATAACAAAGGATATGAGGGCTCTGCCAGGAACTCCTAAGTCTCACAGAGATAGCTTATATCTCCATGAACTCTATTGTCATTTATTTCAAACACATTTTTTATAAAGACAGTTTGTAGAAACAGACTTGTACTGCACAAGAATATAAAGACCCTCCACACCAAAACATGAAATTCCTCTCTCAAAAGAGTACAAAGTGCCAAATGACACTTTTTTTCATTAAAGCAACTTAAGCAAACAGCATTTTCAAAAGCAGAGACTGTTTATATATTTTAACTCCATTTTAGCTCTTCGTTGCATTCTGAAATGATTTGCCCCTCTTTCTAAAAGAAAGGTTTTACGAACATCCATTTAAAAGCAACCATGGTTTTACCTGCATTTGAAAAGGAAGAGAGATCAGTGTGAGCTTTTTGTAGTCTGTGATCTTTCTCCTCATTCCTGTGACCCTTAAAATTGGGCTGCAAAGCCATGTTCTTCAGTTTATTCGTGGATCTCACCTAGCACATTTTGTTGTAGCCTGACCATATGTTCACATGCTGTTCCCTTTAAGCTAAAGGCTGGTATGATAAGGGGCCTCAAATGCTTAGGAGAGCTATTTGGGGGTCTGATTTTTTTCCTCCTTTCCCATCCATTGAGATGCAGAGTCCATATATAAGGAATATACATATGATCAGATTAGAGTACAGGCTCTTGCCTCAAAACTCACACGAAATTCAGGAATTCAGGTCAAGAGAGGTGATCATCCTCTTCTACTCAGCCCTGGTGAGGCCACACCTGAGTACTCTGTCCAGTTCTGGGCTCCCCAGTACAAGAGGGATGTGGAGCTGCTGGGGAGAGTCCAGCACAGGGCTACCAGGATGATCAGGGGCCTGGAACATCTGCCCTATGAGCAAAGGCTGAGAGAGCTGG
>JAUBOD010000883.1:698614-761683 GCA_032353885.1 Nothura maculosa
CAGAGAGGTTGTGGAGTCTCCTTCTTTGGAGATCTTTAAAACCCGCCTGGATGCAGCCCTGTGCCATGTGCTCTAGGCGACCCTGCGTGTGCAGGAGGTTGGACTAGATGACCTCTGAGGTCCCTTCCAACCTTAAGCATTCTAAGATTCTATGATTCTATGAACTGGTGCCACAATCAAATCCTGCACTTGGTGATGTTTTCCACACCAAAAATCCTAGGGAAGCTCTTATCTCACTGCTCTGAAATCACATCATGGGCAAAGATAACAGAGAAACATAATTTCTTTTTTTTTTGTTTTTTTTTTTGTTTGGAAAAGTCTCTTTTTTTCCATCCAAAAAGTAAGATTTAGGGCTCCTGGTCTGTTTCAACAGTTTAGAATTTGAAATATGAAAATCCGTTATTGCTCCACTGAGTGCTTCTCTCCTGCTACCTGCAAAAAAATTTCTAATATCTTGCCTTCTGGTAATGATAACTGAGACTGGGAAGATTTTTTTGCTGAAAACTTCCTGTGTGTGAATAAGATGATCACAGAGCCCTTCAGCATAGCATCTGTGATACAAATCTCCAGTCTTACCATCACTTTTTTTTCCTCAGGGAAAAGCATGAAGAAAAAATCCCCCCAAAATAATGTGTCATTGTGGAATTTCCATAAAAAATATTTTGATATATGAATTTCCAACAGTCTTTGGTTCAGAAATTCTGCAACCGGGATCCGAATACCTATTATTCCTCTAAAATTGCCTGTTTCTAGATTAAAATGTAAGAAATAATAACATGCTTCATTTGCAGAGCACACTGCACTGTATTCGAACCCACACAAGCTCCCATCACGTCTCCGCTGCAACTTGACACTTTCAAGGAGCTGCTTATGGCCGTGTCATGTTTTCTCTGCCACGGTTCATAGACAACATCTGGAATTGACTCATCTAATGATCACAGCCATTACACCTCCCCTATTCCTCTTTCTTCAGGCACCAGGGAGGGCAGGAAGGCTGTGGTTATGAGCTGGCTCATGCTTGATATTCCCTGCCACAGTGCTGTCCCTCTTCTGTCTCCATGCCAGCACCGCAAAGGTGATGTCACTCATTGATTTTATTTATTTATTAATTATTTATTTATTTCCACTTAAAAACACCCATGATGATCTGGGTGGGACTGGGACTCTAAGTGCACATTTCAACAACACCATTCAGAGCCCAGCAGCACTAAAACCATTAGTCCAGCAAGAGATGAGATCTCATTTCACATGAAAGGGGCAGTTTCCTGTGAGAGACTCACCCTTTTGTGCTCTTCTCCTCCAAGAAGGTTGCACTGGGACAGGAGCGGTGAAAGCCCTCTTAACTGCAGCTCTGTATGGCAGAAATACCCTTTATGGTCATCATTGTTCATGACTGGGAGTTAGCAATTCTGCAAGGGAGTCCTATCTTTCCAGGTGTCTATACAGGGTAATATCTACCAGTCTGGAATGTTTACTTAAGGGATTTTCCTAGGAAAGTTCCTGACTGCATGGGCAACCACTTTGGCAATGCAAAACCAGGCCGGTGCTATTTTTTTTTTCACATGAGAAAGCAAATAATGTTCTCAAGTTCTGCCTCCTGTCCTGCCTGCAGTTGTTTGTTCTTTACCACCTAAGCTTAATTCTAGAAAATGTCACATGGCTTATGAAATGTTTTGTTTCAGACCCCAACTACCTCAAATTTCTCTTTTCTGGTGCTGTCATCACTTAAAGCAAACTGCCCAACTGCCCCAGATGCTGGAGCCCAAAAGGCACTTAAGGACAAGAGATATAGAGATATAGCTCATTTTCTGGAGTGCTTCTACCCCAAATTAGCATTTACTTTTCATTTAGGAAGTTGAGAAAGAGAACTTTCAGAGAAAAATGTAAAAAATAATACCACTTAAAAAGCCAAGTTTCAAAAACCTTGGTGGTGAATAGGTCTTTCTCTTGACTTCAAAAAGCTAAGGATGGTTCTCCTAATATCCATACTTTGAAGTGAAGAAAACTTATTTTCCCTACCTAACGCTCTTCTCTGCTTTGCCTTGAGATGCTGATCCATCTTAATATGTCAACGAAGAATCTCAAATCTTTTCCGTGATAACCATCAAACACTAATGAAGAATTTGACTGCATTGTATCATTTTGCAGCTAGAATATTGGAATATATTTTAATTTTATTGGCTTCAAGTGACTTTCTGTCAACTCCTTTTAAAATAATAATTGAAGAAAGTGCATATTGGGCAAGGGGAGGTAAGGGGAAACAGGGGAAAGCAGGCAAAATAATGGCTGCTTCTGCATCAATGAGTCCATAATGGAAAATTGTTTCATAATATTGTAGGAATATACTTTGGTTTTGGCCTGACGCATAGTCTACCATAGTCTACCCATTAACTTCAGGCACTTTTATCAAGTTCAGACAATTGTCCTGGAATTTAACCTAATTTCCTTTAGAACAGAGGAGAGATGAAAAAACATTCAAGCAGCTTTTGGCATGCCTATGTGGACAGTTCTCTGTAAGGTTTCACGGCTACACCAATGGAATATGGGCACCATATGGTCTCAGACAGCTTACATGTGACTATGGGTTAGAGTCCCTCCAAAAGCACAAATTCAAACTAACTGTGGTCTACTCAATCTACCCATGTAGACAATTCTAGGAATGAAGGACATGATCCACAACCCATCAAGGCTACTGAAAGCATTATCACTGGCTTTTGAGGATTTTAGATAAAATGTCCAACTTTAGAGATCTGGCTTTTACGAGCTCTCTTTTCCTCTGCAAAATCTGGGACTCACGTCTCTCATTTCTGTGAATGCAATTCCAGGTCACATTTTTCACTTCATAAATACTCAGTGATGAGACCAAGGAGGCCCTTGGCTGGTGCTCAACAGTACAATCTCCTTGACTTTGACAGGCACACACTAATTTGCCCCAGTGTTAAACATCGCTATCAGCCTCCAAGAGGAGAGAGAGTGATTGACACTTCTTGGCATTTCATTCTTGTGTCAGCCTAAAAGAAAGCTGGGTGTGTTAATAATCTAATGTGAGGAAGGTGAAAATAAGAAAGTGATACAATGAAAAAAAGCACTTGAATTCTGAGACAGCAATGCATGAACCAATTATTTGAAAAGAAGCCCCAGTGAGGACCTTGCAAAGACAACATCAAATGGAAGGGAGCCCGGGCTAACGGAGGCTCTTCCCTGTGGAGTTATATAGAGTTCAAATGCTGTTGAGATCAAAAGGCAAATCAATCATATGCCATTCCAGTCCTGAAGGATCTGAATGTGAACACTGGGCTGGAAAGGATCGCAGTGGGTCATTAAGTCCCTACGTAACACAACCCCATTTCCCAATGAAGTAAGCAACAAATCAGGATTTTGCCCTTTTCCTCCTGCTGTGCAGCTCTTCCAACCTGGCTGCTCTGGCACGGAAACAAATTCCAGTCAAACCTTAGTCAGGGCCAATTGCAACATCTCATACCCAAATTCACCCCTCTACCCTGACCAGATGTTTTCTCTTCCTAAAGTTTTCCCTGGATTTATGATGAGCAACTCTTAGCTTTTGTTTTTCTTGGGTAAATCAACTCTTCTGCTGCTGGAAGATCAATCCCACTGCATCCCTGAAATCTCTTTCTTCAAGAACTTGTCTTTCCTGACTACATAGGATCAGAGCTGCACAGTATCCCAATGGAGGTTTTGGTATGCAAAAATTTTTGGCTTCTGCATAGCTTAAACCAGAGGGGAAAGTATTTAAAGATTGCAAAGCAAATAAGTTCTGATGTTATATTCAAGTTCCAAAGGCTAAGAATGGAGAAAATATGTATTTGGCAGTCTCAATTTTATATTAATTCAGATCTTATTTCAGAGATTATTGTATTTTTAGCTAAAGAAGCAGCTACTGACAAAAAAAGAAAGATTAGTTGCTGATGAAGTGATTATGTTTCATCATAGCAAAACAGCATGACAGATCTTGAAGTGAAGTCCTTAAAGGCACAACAGCCCTGAGGTTTTCACTTTAGTAAGGAAGAACAGAGCTGTCTTTCCAGATGGTGATTTATCGTCCCAAAGCTTTCAAAGCTAAATGATCCTGGAGAATTTCACGCTGCTCAAAAGCACTTGGGGGATGGTTCTACAGAGTCTTCAATCACAGCAAGCCAGCTCACTCTGAACACTCAAATATTCACAAATATTACCAGTCACAATCACATCTGTCCACAGACTTCACAGATTCTCATTCATTAGTCTCCCTTACATGGTTGTAAAGATGGATTGGACTATGGTGCATGTGTTTGAATAAATTGATTTTTTTCCGTTTGTATTTGGGAAAGTGCACAATGACACAAATTGGAAAATGGTGGCAAACCCATCAGCTTCAGCTGTGCATTATTTTAATTGTAACATCATCATCACCACCATAATTGTAACATCATCAACATACATAGCAATATCTACACTTAACTCCACTGCAATTGCCCAGAGAGGTCAATTATGTGTCCCACACTATATTCCTATGGATCTAAGCAACTGCAAACACTGGTTTCAACAAAAAATCTGCTTGGGGCAACACAAGACGAGCAGGACTTTGAAGCTGTGATCATCTGTGGCTGCAACATGCTAGCAGGCACAGAAAAAGAAAGGCAAAAGCCACTGAATAATTCAGATGGTCAGCAAATTTTTCCATGACATCTTCTCCACTGTGATCTCCTGAAAACAGGGATCAGAATAGCACAAGTCATTCATTTTTCTGTGAATAATTAGTGGCAACTAAAGTAGCAACAACTAAAGTAGTGGCAACTGCATTTTAAAGCTCAGAGACTCATTCAAAACTGAGTGAGGTGACATGAGCAACAGGTAAAGCCTCAGCCTGCAAAAAGGCCGAAACACAGGGCTGCCACCGACTGAGCATCAGATTCATCTTCCGAACACAGCTGGAAAGTGACCTAGCAAATGAATTAAGAGACTGGAGTAAAATGCAAACTAAATGAATCAACCAGTCAAAACCAAGTCTGCCAGACTACATAAATGTGGTCTGGACGCCTTTCCTTCTGTGGAAGGAAAAGGCTCTGTTTGTTCAGGAAGCCAGTTCTTTATCCATGTGACGTTAAGAAGAAGGCAAATTTTCTTTTAAATCTATACTGAAGTTATACATTTCCTCAAGGAGCAGTGCATTTCTGGAATGTTTGCAGTACTATATATTACCTCAGAAATTGGAGTCTGTTATCAATTACTAATAGTTTCTTGTTCCTGTTCAAACATCTTAACTGGAAAGTTTGCCTTAGAAAAAGAAACATTAGGAGACTGGTAGTGATGAGAAGAGAGATCATGAATGTCATTCATAAGTGTCTACATGAAAAAAAAGGATGTCTGCTTCTAGAGGTAGCTTTAGGTCTTCAGACAAAAACATAACATTACCCAATGGCTGGAAATAAAGCTGGAAAAAAATCAGATTAGAAACCAGATGAAATGTATTAATAATGAGGTAATCAACCATGGGAACAGTTTATTAAAGGAAATGATACATCATGAGGAGTATTTACATCAACCCTGAGATATGAAAATCACACTAATTCAGATACAATTCCATGTTATTGTCCATGCCTATGTTCAGTTTGGATAAATTTTAGAAATAAACAAGGAAAATCACGAGAAAGAAAGTTTCCATCCAAAAATGTGCACTGGCATTCAACACGAGGAGAAACTCTTAAGATATTTCTGAAATGTTGCTGTAAACATCAGCATTGATTGGGTCAAAGAAAATTTAAAATATCTTCTCCCCTTCCTCCTTTTCCCATTAAGTGGTATCTTCTAGTCTCCAAAACATCAGAAAGCTCTGCCTTCAGGATGTCAAGAACAGAAGCCACTACCTTGAGCTCAAGAAGCTTAAGCACTTCTACTCCTGAAAATCCAGCATCGCAGTACCACACTGGAGTCAAGGACTCAGGTGTGATTGTCTTCTAAATGTCCGAAGCCTCTGAGAAGACACTTGGAGATCTTCTATGTTACATATCCCCATAACTAGAAGCCATTTGTGTCCATGGGGTGTTTTCTTAGTTGTCATCTATTGAAAATGCTAAATGAAACCTGATTGAATCACCAATGGCAAGTGCCTTGTCTTAGTCTTCCAATGCAGCTACATAAAGACCAAGCCTTGTGATGTGGAAACGCACACTGTTCTTCCACAAAGCTAAAAGGGATAAAAGAGTCACAAACTCATTCTTTACAGCAGATCAACCATGCTGATCTGCTGGATTTGAGATCAGCACAGTTTTTCACACTTTTTATTCACTCATGACTTGAATAGAAAACAAATTAAAAAAAAGTGGGATTTTTCTGTGTGTATATGTGTGTAAAACATTTCAAAATAGATTATTCAGGCATTTTCAAATTGAAATATGTCTTTGGTCCATTTTTTTTTTTTAGGGAAAAGTGAAAAAAATCCACTCCAAAAGAAAATGACATGTTTACCTAGAACTATATTTCATTGTATTTCCATTTTGATCAGAGAAGGACAAGACATTTTCATTTTGGCTCAGACCTAAAGGATTATTTTATTTTGTTTTATTTGTTTGGCTTGGCTGCTCATCCAACAGATTAGCAGCCAAATTCACATAGACAGCCAGAAACTTGAATTATTAGTTGCAATTTTTGTGGTGATTTCAGAGAACAGAGATACACTTCAATTATAGAATGGTTTCCTGTGAATATTATGGAAATCTTAAACTCATGCTCATTTAATGCATAGACAGAAGAGATTAGACAGAAGAATCTCTACTCTTAAAATATTTAGCCAGAGGTAATTGCAAGTTGAGGTTGCATACCATCCAGACTGCACCACTACACTGAACCCACAGTGTCACACACATCTGGAGAACCTGGTGCTACAGTACCTGAGTTTGCAAGGCTGGAAGTCAATAGATGGATGGACTCTTGGCATTCAGTGCTACTGAGGAAGAATTCTAAGTATTGTGGCCTGAAAGCTGCTGCACAGTGCACCAGCAGGTCCTCTGAGATCAAGAGATCAGAGCACCGCAGGAGCATGCACCCCTTCCTTGCTGAGAAAAAGCAAGGACGTATGTGTCATACAGCTGCTACATAGGTTGTGTTTTGAAAACACTTCCCATTTCTTGAGGGAAAAGTCCATTCGCCCATATACTGGCAAATGTGGGGCACTGCAGCTCTAAGCTAGGGCAATACCTACAGTAAGTGAGAAGACATGTAGAGCCTGTGGAGAGAGGGAGCATACTCAAAAGGGACTAAGCAAAGCTTGTCTGTGAGCTCAATCTGGTGACACTTCTTTTTTATGTGTGTGTAAGTCCCAATTATTTGTTATTATGTTTTCTAGAGCACAGATGAGTTACAGTCATGAAAGACTGAAATAACAGCATTGTGCCTCAGGGTTGTGGAGAGAAAAAGCACTATCTACTATATTATATCTGGGATCCATAAATTTATGGATTTATGCTCCCAACTTGGAAACCTTCAGGCAACTCCCTTTATGTCTGGTGAGACTGCCTCATTTTGTGCTTTCACCCACTCTGTCCTACACCTGCTACCACAAAAGCAGTAAGGGAGGTGTGCTGCCATGGAAAAGTTTCAAGGGAAAGGAACTGGGATGTTTTTCCTTGTGGTAACTTCCAAAATTCTCCCAGATGGTTCTCATGCCCTGCTGCAGCAATTGGAGCTGTTTACAACATGTTTTTTCCATGGAGCTGAGCCAGCAGAGGCTGTCCTGCAGCATGCTTGCTGGGATGACCATGATGACACCAACCTAACCTGAAGCACCACAAAAACTCACACAGGTGAAGGCAGCTATCTCAATAGATGCAAGAAATGAGCTCATATCCTTCTGCAGAACAGATTTAAATCATCTTTTGTACTCCTTCTCTTGCAGAGTATCCATTGCACCACCTAGAAAAGCAGGAAAACTGATCCAAACTTTCTCACAAATAAGTACAAAAATGTTGACCCATCTGACTTTTCAACAGACATTTCTTAGAGAATGACATTATACTTAAACAGATTTCTATGAAATTGCAATATCTGTTATCTATTAATATCTCTATCCAGTGTCAGGTAAGGATGCCAGTGGAAGAAGGTTTTTTGTTTACGTTTTATAGTGAAATTGCAATTTTTTCCTCAAATGTTGTGGTTGAATCAATATTGTCATGCTAGCTACCCACTCCCTCCCCTCCTTGGGGTGGGTGGATTTGTTCAAAATGAACAATACTTCAGAGAAGAATATTTTAAAATGTTGCTCTGATGTTCCTCATCTCAGGCAAGCCGTTTCTTTTATAAGATGCAGAAATGTTGCTGCTCAGATACCTCTCCATTGTCATATGCTTCAAATAAACCCATAACGGAAGGATTCAAATTTCACGTGGTAAAGTCAATTTTTATTATTGCAGGCTGTGTGTTTTGAAAGCTGTTTTCTTTCTTTTTCTTTCTTTCTTTTTTCTTTTCTTCTTTTTACCTATTAAATATCACTTGATCCTATATCTCATGGGAAATGGCCTGCATTTTATTTTAAAATTAACCATCTGGAGAGCTTTACTTGAGGGAACAGGCATTGATTTTTTTCTTATTAGGAGTTTCAGTTAAAATAACACAGCCAAGGGTCTCATCTCAAATCTCTCAGCTCTGTGAGTTTTGGAAGCAAAGAGGGAGGCTGAATGTTGGTCTAATGCTGCTCCCACTGAGGCCTGTTAGCACCAATATAGTATTTAAGGTCATTATGACTTATCATTATGGCTTATGGTATTTCATGTCCATATGAGCCTTTCGGCTTAGTAGGATTCCTCTCCTGCAGCTGTTGGAGGGATAAAGGAGGTTGGATCACCTGCAGATGGATGCAAAGTGGGAGCCTAACTTAGCCTGAGAAACCTTTCCAACCGTCAGAGAAGGGACATAGGGAGATTTGTTTCACTGAGTATAAGTTGCTCATCTTGCATGTATCTCTATGTACATATAAGTATATAGAAACATCATTACTAACCTATTTGTGGCTAAAATTCATTCAGTCAAAAGGCATAAAAGAGAGGAACCTTTCCAAGCAGACCTAGTTGCCACGTTTTCTGATTTTTTTGGAGTATAGGAAAAAAAAATCAAGTCACTCATGAAAGACCCATAGAAGAAGTATAAGGTGAGAAATGCTTCAAGGGCTTTCAGTCAGCTCCTCACAGTGCTCATCCCCATTAGACCATCAGTAGCAGCGGACAATGGCATGGAAAATATTACATGGTTGTGCCAGCTACAATGGGAGAAAAATGACCTCCTTTTTAGGCAGGGAACCAATGCTTGAGGAGTTGAAGTTCCTCCATGACCTGGAACAAACCACACCCTCCAGTTTTCTCTGTCATCCTACATCTTTTGCAGCAGTTTTCTGCCTGAAGAAAAAAAAGGATATATAATAGAGGAGTAACTGTCTGTCAAGGCTGCCAGTTCTTTTTAAGGAGCATTTGTATGGTCCTGGACCATTTTTAAGACCAGTTGTCAATAGTACATTGGTCAAAATCTTGCTTTTTTTTTGTATTATTGGGCTGATATCCTAGACTTCCTCTTTCTAGGACATTAGCCTGATAATATAAGTAAAAGCTCAATTTTGACTAATGTGCACTGACATCAGTGCAAATGATCTGGATGTATTTGGTAAGGTTTACTCCGCAGGCCCAGGGACCACGATTTCCACCTATCTAGATTAGTTTACCAGTACTTGATGGGGGTGTTACCTGTGTACTTTGCAGAGAGTAGAAGGAAACTAAAGCAGGTAATCTGCAGCACTAATATTCTACCTAATGTGAAGTGATGTTAATGAGTTCAAGAAGAGAGCAGAAGAGTTAATAGCTAAGCAGACACTGAATTCAAAATGCAAGATTCAGGAAACAACGACAAAAAAACCTCAAACTCTTGTATTTGAAGATAAAATGCCAGCATGATTGTGCAAGGCTGGGGATGAAGGCATATTTTTGTTAGCCAGTTGTCAAAATAGTCAAAATATACAAAGTGTCAGGTGTTGATTTCTTAGCAGATAAACAACTGCTGTGCAGCCAGCAGCCTTCCCAAATCCAAGTGGAGCAAACATGGCCTTTTATCCATGGATCAGAGCACATGCTGGGATGGAGTCAGCAGAACACAAGGATGCTTTCTTCACTGGGGAAGGGGAAGACCCTGACTCCCACCTCTTCAGGCCACAAAAGGAGCCAAGTATCATGCTGGGAGGATATTGGAGGAGAAGGGGACATTGCCAAGCATCCCATGCAGAAAGCAGCCTGTGCATTCACCTCTCAGCTGACCCTTTGCAATGCCACAGAGCCCATCCTGAACAGCTTGCACTCCTATCAGAGAGCATAAGCCATGAGGCCCCCTTCTCTGTGACCTCTCCTGCCAAACTTCAGGGTAGACAGCACCAAAAAGCCAATCTTTTACCTTTTTTTAGTGGCCCAGAGCTTGCTTTTCTTGGCCTTGAAGGAGGATCTCCTCCTCTCCCTTCCCCTCATGGGGCTTCTTTGCATTCATTCCCCTGGTTGCTACAAGATGGATTTTCTCCTCAGGGGAAGAAAGCAGGAAATATAATCCTGTGGCATCTCTTTTTAGGGCATCTGGCTCTGCTTCTCCAACGTCTAGTGCTGCACAGGCTTCGCAGCCATCAGCACTTTTGTGAGTAAAAGGCATTTGTTAAGGGTCCATGCAGCCTCGCTGATGATGAGATGATTAGTTACATATTCCCACCCAGGTGGACTGGTAGTTGTGCCAAGGCCATTTTTTTGATGGAAAGGGCATCAGGCAATAGCACAGGTGAAAATGAGATAATCCTGCAGGCAAGTCTGGAATAAACTGCATGCACTGGATAGATGTTTCCAACATCCTTTGGTCCCTTAGCTAAAGATTAGCCCAGAGAACAGAAACCAGGCTTCATCCAGAGTATGGAGAAGGCATTTAGAGGAGGAAGAACATTGCATAAAGATAGGAAAGATGGAGGAAAGGATAGGTGATAGGGCTAGATTTCAGTCTTTGTATTGATGAGCATTGCCCTGCTCTCCTTGTGCTCCACATAGCTGCTTGAATCTATGCTTTTCCATGAAACTCTCGGCATTTTGAAGCAGATATTGCCAGATAATGATTCTGTAGGACACTTGGTCCAACAGCATGCTGGTGTGCAATTCCTCCTCCTCAGCATGAAACTCAGGGCTTTAGGGGACACTCCAAGGCCACCAGTCCATTTCTAGGTGACAGGCACAGAAAGTCACCCTGTAAGAAAGTAGGATAGGCTGCATTCAAATTACTGTAATGATTTGGCTGTGGGATTGCTCTGCTATTCATGTGTGAAGCTGCACATTTCTCACATTGACTTTGCAATGAAAACTAGCATACAGTGTTCAAATTGCAGGTGGCAAGTGTCATCAGGTGAATCTTGCTGGGGTGCTCCAAGGTGTTACTGCCTTAAGCTACCCACTTCATCTGTGTTATAGCCTTCTGCAGAAGCGATGCACCTCATTTTGGCCACCCCAGTCACAGTCCTTCATCGCATGATGCTTAACTATGAACTTAGGCTGTAAGTGAAGTAAGGTTTCTCTTAAGACAGCAGTGTCTGAAAAGGGCAGCTGAAATGTCAGCTTCTATTTTCTGCCAATTCTTACTCCAGAGCTAGTAGGGAGAGAGTTCTAATAATAGTTAAATAAGTAAAAAATATAAAATAAATAAAAAGAAAAGCGCAATAAACAGTTTCATGTTGGGGATATCTCACATTGCCTTGGTTTATTGCTCAGGGATAGCATTTACATTTCCACATTTTTGGTACAAAAAAAGCCAGATGAATGCTATGGAGCCAGAAGTCCTGTCACTAAAGCCACAGCAATATGTTCCTCTATAGAAAAAGCAGCTCCACCTGGCACATGACCCCTTGCTTTAGCCAGATAGTGCTATTTCTGCTATTGAAGAGAAGGTTGTGTTCCTGGGAGTGGGAAGGCAGGTTGATTTGGGAAAGTCTCAATGGGAAGAAAGAAAGTTTTTTCGAAAGAGCAACCACGAAGGGACAAACATCAAAGCCAAGACAAGAGAGCAAGGTGATGCTGGGACCTCCCAGGCTTGAGGAATGGCTGCCACCTGTGCAGAGCCAGGTCTCCTGGAAAAGCCTGGAAGCAGCTGCTGAACGTGGAGACCTACGAATGAGAGACCCAAATGGCTGAGCAAAACCCTTTCCTCCATAATGCAGTAGCCTGGACCAGAGAGGATCCACAGGGTATAAGATGTGGTCTCTAATGGTTCTCTAGTCCATAATTTACCTCCATCCTGGCTGCATCATCCAGGACAACAGAAACCAAATCCTTTCCCCACACAGTACTGATTTACCACCAGATCCTGATGGGAAAACCTCTCATTGAGAAAACCACAAGCCCCCCCCCCCCCCCCAGCCTGGCTGCAAGTTCGGCACACTCCGGGATCTGCAGGGCCTTTTTGACTCCTTCCCTCCTTGCCTCTGCAACGCAGCGAACCCACCCATGCAGCACGTGCAGTGGGAAGGCAGCTCAAGGCAGGCCGGAGTGGCGCTGCCAGTTCGGAGGGCGGGCTGTCGGCAGTTGTCAGGGCAACCTTCCTCCATCACCATCCCGGCCCATGCTGGTGACACTTGGCGCCGTGGGTATCGCGCCAGCGCCGACTCTGGAGGCACCCGCTGCACCACCGTACGTACGCGATTTGCGCGGTCCTTGGGAGAAGCAGTGCTGGAGGGGTAAAAGCGCCGCACAGGGCTGGGACCCGCGTTGGGAGCCCCTCTGCTCTGCAAGGATTGCCGGTGTTGCAGCACCGGAGCCGCCGCAGTGCCAGAGCCGGCTGCCTTATGCAGAGCTGCCAGTGACGGCTGCTCAAGCATTGGTCGCCAGCCCTGCTCCTGGCTCCAGCAGCCCCAGGATTGGTGATGTCCGTGCCTGCGGCAAAACATGGGCAGAGGGCCCTCTGCTATGGCCAGGGCAAGGAGACTGCCAGATGCCTACAGCAGGAGGGGGAAGGGTTGGATACATCTAGTGCTTTGTTTTGAACTGAAAAGTGGAGAGTAGAAATCAGAAATTCTTTTTTTCCTTTTCTTTTTTTCTCTTTTTTTTTTTTGTTCAATGAAAAAGGATATTTCCTCAGTCCATCCATAGATAATGTGGGTGAATTGGAATAGCCGCTACTCTCATTGAGAAAGCCTGGTCTGTCTTTCACTTTAAAAGGATTAGATCCCTGTGGTCATCTGACCTAGGTCAGATTGGACTTCTCGCTGCAAACAGCCCGTGCCTCTTGCTGCACAGCATGTGAAGCGCAGTGCTGCCTGTCGGAACGAAGCCCACAGACCTTGTGATCCTTGGAGGACTGGGAAGCAAAATATCTCCAGGTCTGAGCCTGACTCTGTCTCTTTTCTTCCCTGGGGCTTAACAAGACCGCTAGGATTTTTGAAGGTGCGAGGAGGTGAGGAGCGGTATCCATTGACAAGTGATGCTGCCGGGTGCTGTAGTGCCCCGTGGTTGGGCAGTTGGTTGATGCGTCTCCCAAGCCCTGTTCCTCTCATGGGCCACAAGATCCGAGGCCCAGAGAGGGCTCCAGTCCAGGCAGTGCTGCTGCTGCTGCTATGAGAGTAAGTCCCAGGTGCCCAGCTGGCGAGTAGGTCGCTGTGACTGGGGCCACCAAAAGCAATTCAGCAGATTCACCAGGAGCGTGTCCTGCAGCTGCTGCTGCTCTGGGTTCTGCAGATCCCTGTGTGCTCCTCTGCTTGCTCTGCCTGCATCCAGTCTGCAAGCTGAGGAGCACCACAGGGCACAGCAACTCACCCCACCAGGTGTCCCACAGCTGCCATTTGCCTGCTGGCCGAAACTGCCTCCTGCACCTTTGCCTTTGCACCGCTGCTACTTGCCCCCGGCACCACCCAGCCCTTCTGCCCCCACTGGCCCCTGCTCCAGCATCACCCTCCTATGGGCTGTGCTTGCCAACATGAGTACAGATGCTGAGCACCTCCCTGCAGGTGCCGTGGCAGTGAGTGTCCCCATATGGACGGCTTCTGAGGTGCCCCCCAACACCAGTGCCTCGCTACTGGATGTTGGCTGGCAAGGGGAGGCAGAGTGGGGCGGCAAGGCAGGAGAGATTGCAGGCATGGTGGTCATACAGTGCATCTATGCTCTGGTGTGTCTGCTGGGGCTGCTGGGCAACTCCCTGGTGATCTTCGTCATCCTGCGCTACGCGAAGATGAAGACGGCCACCAACATCTACTTGCTCAACTTGGCCATTGCTGACGAACTCTTCATGCTCAGCATCCCCTTCGTAGCCACATCAGCTGCCCTGCATCACTGGCCCTTTGGCCGGGCCCTGTGCCGTACTGTGCTGGGTGTAGATGGGCTCAACATGTTCACCAGCGTCTTCTGCTTGACTGTGCTCAGCCTGGACCGCTACATCGCTGTGGTCCACCCGCTCCGAGCAGCTACCTACCGACGGCCTCGGGTGGCCAAGATGGTCAATGGGGGCGTGTGGCTACTCTCCTTGCTGGTAGCTTCACCCATTCCCATCTTTGCTGGCACTGCCACCACCCATGATGGCCAGGCAGTGGCCTGCAACCTTTTGTGGCCAAGCCCTGCCTGGTCAGCTGCTTTTGTGGTCTACACCACACTGCTGGGTTTCCTGCTGCCAGTGCTAGCCATGGGCCTGTGCTACCTGCTCATTGTGGGCAAGATGCGGGCAGTGGCACAGCGCGTGGGCTGGCAGCAGCGCCGGCGCTCTGAGGGCAAGCTCACACGGCTGGTGCTCATGGTGGTGGCCATGTTTGTGGTGTGCTGGATGCCCTTCTATGTGGTGCAGCTGGTGAACCTCCTGCTGCCAGGCCGCCTGGATGCCACCGTGAACAACGCCTCGCTCATCCTCAGCTACTCCAACAGTTGCGCCAACCCCATCCTCTACGGCTTCCTCTCGGAGAACTTCCGGCACTCCTTCCACGGCGTGCTGCGGCGCTGCTTCGATGCCAGCCTCTGCTGCTGCCACACTGACTCGGAGGCAGCCGAGGAGGAGGAGGAAGAGGAGCCTCTTGACTATTGCGCCACCCCACGGGGCGACGACAAGAGCAAGGGCTGCATGTGCCCGACACTGCCCTGCCAGCAGGAGCCTGTGCACCCCGAGCCCTGTTGCAAGCCTGGCACCCTCCTCACAAAGACCACCACCTTCTGAGGCACCAGGACCTCTGTGTGGGCATCTCCATCTGGCACTCTGCCTCATCATGGCCAAGGGAAGGACAAGCAAGTGCCATGGAAAATTCCTGTGTCTGCTGCAAGGAGAGACTCCAGCCTGCACGGTACCCCCAGTGCAAAAGGAACTTGCTACTTCCTTTACTTCTTTCCTCCTGCTTTGCGCAGGCGTTGCATGGCAGGTCTCCAGGAATTTCTTCTCCTGCAAGGACCTGTGAGAAGTCCTCCCAGGGATACTTGCTTTCCCTTTGTCCCTTCTGCTGTGCTGTGCCGGACTCTCTGTGGAGTTCCATCTGTCCTCACATTTCCTGGGAGTTTACTAGACCAGAGCAGCTGGAAGAACTGAGTCCAAACCATGCAACAGGTAATCTCATTGTGACTTTTCCAGCTGCTTTCTCTGGGAATAAGACCCAGCTCCAGGCTGGTGTGTAAAATACAAAGGACAGAGCCTCTTGACACCTCCTGGCCCTTAACGGAGGCAGTCAGAGGGGCCAGCTGCAAGGACAGCATGGGGACAACCACAGCTGCATGTGCAGAGCATGTGGGGCCCACACTGACTCAGCTGCACTGGGTTATTTCACCCCTGACTTGGATTTACACAATGGGAGCTCTGCCCTGGACACAGGGCTGGGAGGTGCTGGGCTTGGGAGCGTCTTGGGCGGGCGGCCGTGTGGGTCTGATTGGGGAGACTCGCACAGAGCAGTGTCACACAGAACTCATCTGCCATCCTGCTGCGGGCGGCCGCTCCTTGGGGGTGCTGGGCAGCTCAGCTAAATAAAAAAGCCATAACACTGGCCCCCAAGGTGATTAATAGCATCTACTGGGTAGTTGTCACCATCGACCTCAATGCTTGGGAAGGTGCCTGTGCTCTTGCAGCTGGGGAGAGGACCCATTGTTCTGAGCAGCCCAGGCATCCTGGGGAAAGGAGCCCCAGGAGCCCAGGGTCCAGGTTTGCAGGGCTTGGAGCAAGAGTGTGGAGCAAGCATGGGCAGTGTCTCTGCAGAGCGCCTGGCTCAGGACTGCCGGCGCTTTGGCTTTGATCTATGCCTGGAACTTGTAGCTCGCTAGTGCCTAGGGCCTGGGAGGTTCTTAAAAATATATATATATATGTGTGCATACAGATTTGCATATTCACACATGTAAATATATATATGTGGAGCACACAGGGAGGTGCTTAATAAAGCTGTAAATATCCTCCCTATAGGAGGTCCTATAGAGATCCTCTAGTCTGGATTCTTTGGTCAGTGAGGACCCCATGCTGGGCCCTTCGCTTTGCAGACGCGGCAGCACCCCAGAATCACCACAATGAGCACACACCAGCGGCCAGGCCGCTCTGCAGGCTGCATTCTGAGTGGGAGAAAGAGAAAGGGCGAGAGGAGCTTCCTCTGGCGAAACTCCTTCTTGCTACTGGTGAGTCGAGATGTGGTTTTTAATTTTTAATCCCTTCAACTCAGCGCTTCTTCCTCCGGCTGAGTCTATGTGCTGATTTGAGCATTAGTTGTGAACTCTCTACAGTTAGTGTCCCCGTCAGCAACTCCACTTTTTTTCTGCTTTAGAAGCAACACTTTGGTCCAGGGTAAAAGAGCAGAAAATTTTTAAGCAGCACCCCTTGGACCATAACGCAGCTGCTGACACGAGCACAGACCAGGACCGGGGGGCCTCTGGGCTATGGCCATGGTGAGGGTCACTGCTGATGGGGGACAGGAGGGTCCCCAGGAAGGTCCCCATCCTCATATTTAATCAACAGCTGGCACTTCAGAGACACTGGGAGGAAATGCCTGCAAAATGAGGGAAATGATGATTTAAAAGTGGACTAGTGAGTCCAAGAAAAATCATGGGACTGATGCTCATCAGAAATAAAAAATGAAGTAAAACAAAATGAAATAGAATTGAACAAAGTAAAATAATAAAACAAAACAAAACAAAATAAAATCATACACAGGCCCCTCAGACAGGGCGGTAGAGTCCTTCATATTACAGCAGCCTCTGTCCTCAAGGAGATGAAAAACAAGACTTGAGGGAGAGCAAATAACATTAAGGCCACTTGAGTTCTGCGAGTACCGCATTGGGGTTTATTGCTTTTGAGCTAGTCCAGAACCCGCCTGTTGCTCCTATATGCCTCCCAATAGACACATGCTCTGCTGTAAGAAATGCTGTCCTTTGCCCTGAAAACCATGCAGCTCCTTCCAGAGGAATTCCAGCTCCTTTTGTGTTTTGTTCGCCCTGCTGCACCCTTCATTTCTAATATGCTACAGTCAATTAAAATATTTATGCCTACTCTGCTGCCTGCATGTAGGGCCATATCCCACCCTCCATATTCTCAAATATATTTTCAAATAACTGAGTGATTCGGACTGGAAACTACTTAAGAGATATAGCTACAAAATTTCTGCACGGGGCCTTTTTAATTTATTTTTTCAGTGCTTAAACCCAGACTGTCGGGTCTGTAGGCTGATTTGTAGGTAACCACTAGTTTGACAGCTCATGCCTTGAAGGAAAGCAAAAACATCTGTCACTTTGAAGACAGCAAAAATAAATGAAACATGGAGTATTTAGAGGGACATGGCAAAGTCTCACGGTCAAAACAATAAGGTGGAACTCAGGGCTACAAGGTCTGAGCCTACTGGTGTTGCCTGGAGCTTATGGGGCAGAACATGTGCTGCCTGTCTTGCACTAAGAAGCCCTGAAAAATTCTGGGAAAAAGAAAAACTGGGAAAAAAAAAAGAGAAAGACTTATATCTAGAACTAAAACAGGCCTGAGAAAAGCAGGTCAGAGAAAAAAAAAGCTGAATGCCAAATTTCAGAGCAGTTAGAGAAGAGGAATTTCAGCAGATGTGTTTTAGTGCAGCTTCACCAAGGGCTGAGGAGTCCAGAACCTCTCTCTGTCTTCTAGGAAAAAGCCTTTCAATTGCCCCAAATAAAATCATAAAATCCATCCTCTCCTTCCCCCCCTGCAAAATATATCCATGTTCTGGAGCTCCTCAGCAAAGCAGACACCAGACCAAGCACTTCTGCACAGATCTGCACTTTCTAAGAGAAAACTGAAGAGCAACAAGTCCTTCTTGCTCCATTTCTTTTCTATTTCAACTGGGTTTGTGATTTCTGACATTAGGGGAAAAAGAAGGAACATTTCACTACCAGATTTTTATAAACCAGATAGTAAAAGCTTTATTGGTCTACACACAAAATCACAGGGTGCTTATGCATCGCACAGGGTATATTTCCAATAAATAAATAAGTATTTACAAATGTGCTGGGTGTACGAAAACAAGGGATTGAAAGAAAGCTACAACTTGCAAAAACATTATTTATTTTCCTGGCCTGGTCATTCTGGCACATCAGAGGGAAAAAGGAAGAGGAAGAAACACAAAATCCTTGGGAGCTCCACATTCCCGATGCACAACCTGGCAGCACCATGGATGTGCCCTGTTCTCAGCTGCTTTGCAAGCAGCATCCTGGAGTCATGGCAAACAGACTTTTAACTCCCCCCACCCCCAGTCCCCCCTTTTTCTGCAGGGAAACCCAGCCATAAACTTGTTGGTAGAAGCTGAGTGGCTGCCCACGGAGGCTGGCACACAGGCAGGCATGGGCTGCACCTGAGATAAGGCTGAGCGTGATTTCTTGCACGATGCATTTGCTGGCACCGTGCTGGGTTTGTGGCACTTCCTAAGCCCATTGTCTAATGGTTTGATAAAAGACATGGAAAAATACACAGAACCTTTTTCCCAGATTTTCCTCCAGTCTGCGGCTGGAAGGACAACACGGATGCGGCTCCTGCTAAAAGCCATTGGGAGTCCTGCCACTGGCTCCAGCATGAATAGCGTTTTCGCCTCAGCCCTGATCCTGGCAGGATTTAGGGAAAAATGGGGAAAAAAAGCTTTGCCAGCAAGAACAGGCCAGTCAGTAGGCTCAACAGCAACATTTTAATGCAGCAATGGGACAAATTCCCAGCAGAAAATTGTGTGGAGGACACAAGGCACAGTTGGCTTTGGAAAACCCTTTCCTGAAAACAAAATGACTCTTGGCATCCCCATTTAACTCTTGCACCCTCCCAACCCTGCCGTCCCCCCACCAAATCTATAAAAAGGAATAAAAAAGCAGATGTTTTAGCCCTGACACAATAATGTCCCAGCTCTTGCCTTTGGCTTTATGCAAAAAGCACCCCGCTGCTAGAGGTGAGACAGACAGAAGAGAAAGCAGAGGGAATTTCTGCCAGTGCTGCAGACTGGTGCAGGCAAGCCAGGAGAAGTGCTAGACCAAAGGATCTTTGCTACTTCTTTCATAATTAATCAGTTTCAAAAAATTAAACTGAACCTAAACAAACACAGGGGCATCTCCTGCTCCTCCCTGTCCCTGGAAAACCTTTACCTCTGGGCAGGTGGCTCCTTTCAGCTGAGGAGAAGCTCAGGTGGCCCAGCCGACAACCACCAGGCAAGAGCATGTGTCAGGTCCATCACTAGGAATTAAATAAGTCTATTGGGTGTCCTTGCCTCCCCATCAAAGCGGCCTTGAAGGACAGGTCCGAGCAGGGACGTTCCTCCCCATCACGCACACACACACATAGGGTCCTTTGGTGGAGCTCCGCGCTCGTCGCTGAGCAGGGCAAAGGGAAAAGCTGAGAAAGATCCGACACTCTGTGCAGAGGGAGTGAGGATGGAGAAGTTGAGCACAGGACCGTGCCCTTCTCATCCTCCCCAGCCATCACAACAAGTGTTGCTGATGCTAGCAGAAACACGGCCATTTTGGAAGGGTGGGGGCGATCACAGCTTTTACTGATCTTTTTTTTTCCGTTAAAAACATGAAAAAGATTTAAAGCAGTCCCCTTCACCTCCCTCTCTCCGCTGTGCCCAGCTACCCTACAGTTTCTGGCTGGAAGAGGCACATGCTGGTGTCACCTGATGAAGCCCCATCTCCTTTTCCATGCTGCCGCTGCACTTGTAATCCATGCTGGAGGGAGACCGGCAGCGCTTCTTCACCAGGTGACACACCAGGGCCAGCAGGACCAAAACCATGGACAGGATGCCCACCGTGATGCCCACCAGCACGCCAGGGTGCAGGGGACCTGCCTTCGGCGGTGTCCTGGTGGCGATGGGCGCCTCGGTGCCGGGCTCCCTGTCGCCCGAGTAGATTTCCTCCTCATCACCCACTTTTTTGCACCGGTGCCGGTCGAGGGGCATGTAGCCCGCATGGCAGTGGCAGGCGTAGCTGCCAGGGTGGTTCGTGCAGTTGTGCTCGCAGTAGTTCATGTCACACTCGTTGATGTCGACGCAGAACTTGAGGCCACCCTCGCGGTCATCTAAGATGAAGCCATCGGAGCACTCGCAGGACTCCTCGGTGTCACACTCGGCCGGGCACTCACTGCGGTTGCAGTGTAGCACGCACTGCGTGGCCTGCTGCGGGTGGACGGTGTAGCCGCTAAAGCAGTGGCAGCGGTAGCCGCCGGGTACATCCTCGCACACGTGGGCGCAGGCGGCGTTGCGACAGTGCGGCACAGCACGGCAGTGCCCCTCCACCATCTCGTAGCCGCTGTGGCAGCGGCACTCAAAGCCGCCCTCCGTGTTGACGCACTCCTGGTCGCAGATGCCTGGCTTGGTGGCGCAGTCGTCCACATCCTGGCAGCTGCTGCCGTCGGCGGCCAGCTCGTAGCCCGCATCGCACATGCAGTGGAAGCCGGAGCCGTCAGGCACGCAGAGGTGCTGACAGGGCGCCCCAGCACAGAGCGACATGCAGGAGCGCCCGTCGGCGCCCAGCCGCGTGCCAGGCAGGCAGGAGCAGTGCGGCTGCCCGTCCTTGTCCTGGCACTCCTCATCACAGCCGCCGTTGCCCAACTCGCAGGCCCAGGCACCGGGGCTCTCGCGGCCCCAGCGCAGGCCCCCGTCGCTGCCGCTCTCCGCGCAGCGCAGCTCCAGCCCCAGCACCTCGGCACGTGCCACGCTGCCCGGCGGCAGGGCCAA
Organism: Nothura maculosa; assembly: GCA_032353885.1. Lineage (NCBI taxonomy): Eukaryota > Metazoa > Chordata > Aves > Tinamiformes > Tinamidae > Nothura > Nothura maculosa. The sequence continues at coordinate 719,766 of JAUBOD010000883.1, forward strand.
GAAGTCGCTGCCGCGGGCGCCGAAGGGGGTAGCGTAGGTGACGTTGAGCGTGGCGGGCGCACGCAGCTTGGGGCAACTGTTGCCGTAGTTGAACTCGCAGAGGAAGCCGTCGGCGGGCGCCTCGCAGCGCCGCTCCTCCCAGCGCAGGTCCCGCGCCACGGCCACGCAGCGCGGTCCGCAGCGGCCCGGCGCCCGCCGCCAGTTGACGTAGTCGGTGCGGCGGTCGCCCGTGACCCACTGGAAGCCGCGCAGCCGCTGCGCCGGCTCGGGGCAGCCGTGCGGCAGCTGCAGGCCGAGCCACAGGGAGCCGCTGCGGTTCTGCAGCAGCAGCGCCAGCGCGTCCTCGGCCACGGTGGAGCGCACGGTCATGAGGTGCCCGCCGCGCCGCTCGCACGCCGCGCTCGCCTCGCTGAAGGCGGCCGCCTGCCAGAAGACGCTGAAGCAGTCGTGCTCCAGGCACTGCGTGCCCGACGGCTCCCCCGGTGGCTCCGACAGCAGCTCCAGCCCGGCGGCGGCGGCCAGAAGCAGCAGCGGCAGCGCGAGCCGCCGCATGTCGGGGGGCGGCGGCGGCGCCGGGAAATCTCTGTCATGCCTGGGCGCCCGAGACGCGTCTTTATAAGAGCTGCGGCCCTCCCTGCCGCCGCCACAGGAAGGAAGCGCCGCCGGGGCGGGCTGGAGCTGCACGGAGTGATTGCGGCGGCGGGGCGGCCCCTCGGGCGACGCAGCGCGGCCGCCCCGCCAGGGCGAGGCCCCGGCCCGTCCGGGGCGGCGGATCCCGCACCGGGATCCCGGTCCCCGCCGCCCCCGCGTCTGCCCGAGCAGCCGCCGCCCCCGCTGGGCGCCAGTCTGCGCGGTGCCGCCCTCGGGGCCCCCCGATTCCCGCTGCCCCCCGAGGGGTCCTGGGCAGCGGATGGGGAAGCCAAAGCTGATGGGCGCTTCCCTGTGCCCCTTCCTCTGCCATCAGTGATTCCTGCTGGCCTGCTGGGCACTTGCAACAGAGAATGGCCCAGGCAGGACTGGTGCCATCCCCCCCACACAGGGAACATACCCTGTGTCTTGAAGGGTTAAACAGGACGCTTGTTGGAGTAGTGAAGGGTTAAACAGGACGCTTGGAGCTTATGCTTATGTTAGCATGACATTGCAACCAAGTTCGTGAAAATTGTATAATGGAGCCTATGCTTGTGTTAGTATGGCATTGCAACTGAGTTCATGGAAACATGACATTTACAAGAAACCAGTTGTATTTGCATAAGATGGTGCTATCTGCCCTGCCAGTAGGAATGGGAGCATGAAGATAAGAACCAAGAAAATCAGCATAAACTCACGCTGGAATACTGCGGGGTCCGTTGGCGGAACCCCTGCATGGGATGAGCCTGGACTCCTGCTAGCTGGTATTATTATCTTATCTTTATTTCTTGCACTACCAAATAAACCACAACTCTGAGAGATTCTCTCGATAGTGGTGTTGTCCTTCCCTACTGATTCGAAGAACGTACCTAACAGTCTAGTTTTCTCCTTCCACGCCAACGCCTCAGGCCAGGTGTCTTGCAGCTGCCTGCGCTGGGAGAGCAGAGCCAGCTCTGTTCCCATCGGAGCGTGCCATGTGCTGCTGTGCTCCGAGCCCTTCCCAGGGCTGATTCGCCATACCGCATTTCACGCAGCACGGTGCCAGCACCGTGCTTTCCTCTCACCCTCACAGATGGGTTACAGTCAACAAACGGGGAAACTGAGGCACTGAGAGGCTACGTGCTCAGCTTAGGGCTGGGCAGCAAGGAAGCTAAGACAGAACTGAGGAGGGAGACCCAGTTTTTAGCCAATGCTCTGTTTTGATGTCCCTCAATGTCCTGCCCTCTATCCAGGGGAGGAAGCAACACTGGATATTCCAGTGAAGGACAACACTTTCGGCCGGGCAATAACCGAAGCACAAGACAAGCCCCTTAGTTTTGCACCTTGGATGCCACAAAGATGAGGACATGAAGGGCAGATAACCATGCCGGTGCTTCCTTTGGCTTCTTCCCACTGTCCTCCTGGATACAGGGTGGTCCCCAAGGTCCAAACTTCCTCAAATCCACCCAAGCTCAGAAATAGGAACGCCTCTTTCCCCACCCTGCCTCTTGCAGCCTGGAACATTTGCTGAAGACATTAAGCCGCCGCCTGGCCAGAATGGCAGTAATTCCTTGTCGTTCCTGATGCCTTATGGAGGGAGCCCCACTTGTGAAATGCCACTTTGGGCACAAAAAGTGCAGACCCTCCAACCCACCGCTCGCAGTTTCCAACCCTGAAGTCTTCTATGAGTCTAGACCACCAGGTATTATGTGTGACCGCTCAAGTGAAGTGAGATCAGTGCCCCAAGAGGGGAAGATGGCTGCCAGGCATAAGCCCCCTGCTCCTGCTGAGCGGGCTGGCTTGGCACAGGGCCACTGTGTGAGGGGCCTTCCCAGGAAACATTCCTTCACGGGAAGGACAGGCACGATCTGTGGTGATTCCCATCTCCGACAGCAGATGGCATTTGATAGGGAATTTTGGGGGAGGCCGGACTGAAGACTCACAGAGGCTGTGAAGGCCCTGCACCATCGGGAAGAAGCATCTGCTCTGATTTCTGCTGAGTTCTGCTTCTGTAAAGAGCCTTTACAGTATCCCTGCTTTTTCTGTGTGTTTGTTTTGTTCTGCTGGAGTAGGGAGGGACTCTGGAAAGGAGTTCCTTTTAATGGAAAGATACGGTGTTAATGGCTGTCTTCACTCCTGTCTGTCTCCACTTTTCAGGGGAGGTGAGGGAAGATAGGATACCCTGGGCTCTGCCTCCAAGTTCCTGGTTACCCAAATGAGCAGAACAGATGTTCTGGGCCACCCAGATTGACCTGGACCATATTTTTTTTTAGGAAATGTCTGAAATTCTCATAACCCTTGCAGTATATGACAGAACTGTGATCAGTGCAGGACACTTGGGGATGGCACACAGTACACCATAGTCTTCCTCTGCTCCCTCCTTCCTGTGGAGCAATTTCACTTATAATCTTATAACACTTTTTCCTTTCAATGTTTTTACATTGGTAGGATCCACCTGCATGATCAGAACATACCCAAGAGCAAAAGAAAGATGAAAAACAAACATCTGGGGCTTAGTCATTCAAAGAAAAGGGTATTTGATCCCATCTTCAATTTAGAAAGCGTCTCTTTTACCGTAAAGCTAAATCACAGTGTTGGCCCTCAAGATCCCCTACAGAGCAACAAATCATTTTACTTTTTTTTATTTATTTCATTCCAATGAAGTTATGTGCTTAAATGCTCACTTTTTTACATCTTACCCTTTTCTGACCCCATCTGTTTCACACAGCTCGCTGGAGGCTGTTGATGTTGACTCCTGCATGCGGGAAAAAAAGAGAGCTGGGGAAAAGAGTAATTAATAATTGCTTTTAATAATATATTAACAATACTAATTAATAATGGCCCTAAAGTCTGCCCTTAGGCCATCTGCAAAGTGAACCTTTGCAAAGAAAGGACAAATCAGACAGTGCATTGACTCCTCAGTCAAAACAAATGCCAATCAGTCATTTAACATAATCGGCCAATCAGTCACTTAACATAATCGTTCATTTAGCAAGAGCTCAGCTCCCCTTAAGCACTTTCATCCACTCTGTGGTCCCGAAAGGGAGCAGAGCCAGGGCTAGTTCATGACATGTTCAATCAAGATGCCTCCAAGAAATTTTCTACAGGAGAGTTGTTCATTGACTCTTTGTAGCACTGATCTTTCTTAGGTAAAAAGAAAGATCTTCTCTTTTCCTGCTTTGTTTCTCTTCACTTCTCAGAATTTATTTTTCTCATCCTTTTTTTTGTGTGTGTGTGTTTTCAGAAGAAAGCTATCAAAGTACAGGGGGAAAGGATGAGAAAAAAAAAAGAAAAAATAATAATATAGAATATAATCATTGGGGAAAAAAATAGTCGATTTGGACTCACTTTTTAAAACAATTATAAAACAGATATGAATTTCCTTTTCAAGCTGGCAGAATGAAAAATATTTCAAAAGAAAAATTAAAAAAATTATTATCAAACGAACAATTTCCCTCATATCGTGAGGTGTGAGATTCTTGCACAGAAATCTTTACTTTGCAGACACTTTGCAGTCTTAATCTTGCCAGTAGCAAGAATCAGGATTAAAAAAAAAAACAAGCTTAATCGTGTTTTAGAATTTTTGGGGGTATTTTGATGATTTTTACCCTCCATTGCCACAAGTCACCATCATCATTTGTTCATGTGGCTCTCAGGCTGTGTCAGATACAGAAATGCCTTTCCTGGTGACATACTCTTTTCCTTTATAAAAGTTGGATAATCATGCAGCTTTGCAATTTAGAAAGTTATTGCAAGACATTACAAGCTGTCCATTGTGATAAGAGAAGCAAGACCTTTCATTTTATTTTAGTCTGAGTCATCTAAAATGTCACTGTCACCCTTACACCGAAGGAATGCTAACAGTGGATATTTAAAATCGCTTCCTTTGACCTTTGATTGTGGGGGGCGTCTGTCAAGGATTTTAGCTGCCTGTCCGCTTGATTTCGAAAGCAAGCTTGATAATATTAGAATGCTAAGAATTATATGTAACATTTTTTAAAATATTATGTTATAAATAACAGGCATATGTATCCGATGCCATTTATTCTCTGTGTGTGTAATAACACTTGGTCCACAGAAAACATAACACATACATATATATGCTTCTGCACAGGAAATCCCGAGGAAAAAAAAAAAAAGCAAATTTCACTATGCTGGCTCCGTTTTTCTTGATAAGAGCCATTTGAATTTTGATATTCTTCCAGCCCAAGAGCCTGCTATTACAAAATAAGTCTAAAGTATATTCACAGCCACCCGAGGGCCTGCTGTTTCTGTGAGATGAAACCGAAATGGTAAGTTTACTACAGTTAAAAGGGGAAAAAAAGGAAAAACAAATGTAAAACAAGGCCAGGAAGAGCAGGACAAAGTAAGTCGCTATGCCATAAACTGAAATGTCTTCAGACTTTGTTTTGGCAAGCAAGGGGAACACAAATGGTCAAAGTGGGATTGTAGACTGAAATGAGAAGCGCACCCATACATAGATACGCCAAAATAAGATCTAACCTGTGTCTATGTGATGTTTCATAGTGTTTTACTTTTCCAGCATTTTCACACTGATAAAGCTTTGGCGAACTCATTTTAGCATGTCACAGTGAGGGGTGGAGTGCATTGCTAGGGCTCATAGCTACTCTGCAGGATGCAAAGCGTTCTCCAAAACTGACATAAACACAACTGCGAAAATGATATCACTTGTTATTATGATCTTTGGGTCCTGTCAGAAATAAACACTTAGTCTCCTGAGGATTTCCTATTTTGGAAATCAGGGCAGCTGGGGAGCCTTTGAACCAGGCACTTTTAGGTCATCTGGCTGCATATATGGCCAAACCTATATTTCAAAGCAATTTTTGGTGTTTTTGTTTGCTTGCTTCCTTGAAACCTCTCTAGAGAGAGGTTTTTGTTTTAATGAAGTTCATTTTAATCATCTCAATAGAATAGGCTTCACCCTAAACCTTCCCCGCCCTGGGGCAGATAACAGGAGTAATCAAAACCTAGGCAGCTTTCATAAAGTGCAGTATTCCTGTTCAAAGCAAAACCACTTCCAAAAAGGCCTGCTTACAAAGCAATAAGCTGTTTATTGTTATATAATATGACAACAGAATAGTCTGCCTGTCTTTGCAGACTGCCACCAAATTTTGGTAGGACCGGACAGGTTCCTGCAAGCAAACGTCTCATACATTTCCTCTAGTTCATAGTCATATGTTAATTATTGAGTTAATAACAGGAAAAATACTAAGTACTGTTTCCCACAAGGATTAAGACCTTGGAAGTTTTGATCTTTGAGCTTTGGCGAGTGCATAAATTATTCTCCCCATCATCTTCTTTACCTTATGACAACTTTCCTTCAGTTTGGCCTCACCCCATAACTGAACCATTTAACAAAACATGCAAGGTCTAGGAGGTCCTTAAGTTTCCTTGTTATTTGTCACACTGATATAAGAATCTCTAAGTGCTGTGTGGGACATCCTTGGGTCAGGCTGAAAATCCATCTTTTTCATTTTGAGCATCTTGGCATTCAAAACACTTGTCAGAAATGAGCGGTTATATATATTTTTTGTGCCACTGTGCTATTATGCCACTGTGCTGATGCCCAAAGCCATTTTAGGTGAATTATTTGCTGATGTGCTAAGCCATTTTAGATGAATTATTTGGTATATTCCATATTCGGTAGATGAAGGTTCCTGTGAAGCTCATTTTTCATAGCAGGGAGAAGCTTTTGGATTCACCCTATCATTTTGGTGCAAATGTATCCTTTTCAGGCCCGGACAGGTGGTTTGTGAGGTTTGCTTTGGGGAATGGAGTGGGAAGGAGATAAGACTATTACCCTTTTCCATGAGCTTACTATTGAATCCCTCCATCATCTCCAATGCATGCCTTTGCATAGCAGTGTTGTCACCTGGGAGTTTTTCTGGATTTTTCCTTATAAAAGTTTGAGCTTTTCTCCAAACGAGGCTGTCTCTTTTCCCTCTGTCACATTGTCACCAGCAGTGCTGAAATCTGCTTGGCGAGACATTAACTTCACTTACCAGCCTTGGAAAAACTTGAGAGAACCAAATGCCAAGAAATATTTAGTAGGAAAAAAAACCTAAGAAAACAAGGAAATGAGTGGATATTTAAAGCATTTGTTTTTGTAGCGTCTGACTTTTTGTGGGATTTGAAATGAGGAGCATGGAAGATTACATTTTAACATTACTCAATACTATTTTTCTAAATTCCTTTCTTTCCCTGCACTGCCCCATAGCCCTTGCAGGCCCACAGATGTCATCAAGCAGAGACACAGTACCTCCATTTTGGGGAGAAGTCTAAGAAAATAATCTGTGGGGGCCCAGATTCCACTAACTTCAAAGGTCTTGGTATGAGGCCTGCATGGTCTGGAGTGGCCATTAGGATGCTCACGTGACACTTGCAGCGATTGCTTTGGAGGAGGTGGAGAGAAAGTGAACAAGCAACGCTGTCGCTGTTGAGTCCTTCCTCCTTCCTGCTCTGGAGACCCATCTTGCAGCTGCTGTGCCACCACCCAGGAGAGTTGAGAGTAGGACTGGATCACCATATTGTGCTCCTTTGTTTTGGTTTATTGAGTTAAACTTGAAGGTCTTCTCAGGATGAACCTCCCTTGTGCACATGCATTGTGTATAAACGTCAGCTGGTCCCTCAGCAAGGCGAAATGAATAGGATTAATGACGGTAGTAAACTGATGGATTCCTCCCCTCATGCAGGCTGAGTGCTAAGTTTAGCATGGATGGTGCATTATCTGCATGTGGCAGTTCCCACAGATAGCCAGACAAATCTGAAAATGCGCCTTGTATTTTGATGTGTGTAGACATTGAACTGAATGTCACATGAAGTGAATAACCCTGACTCATAGAATCCTTATGGTTGGAAAGGGCCTTCAAGATGATCAAGTCCAATTGTAAACTCAACACCACCATGCCTACTAAACCACATCCCCAGGTGCCTCATGTACACATTTCTTGAACACTGTCGAGGACAGTCACTCCACTACTACCTGGGACAGCCTGTTCTAATGCTTGACCACTCTTTCTGTGTAGAATTTTTTCCTAATACCTAACTTGAACCTCCTCTAGCATAACTTGAGGCCATTTTCTCTTATTCTATTTTGGAGAAGAGACTGACCTCCATCTCACTACAACCTCCATTCAGGTTGTTGTAGAGAGTGATAGGGTCAATCAACTCAGACCAACTGCACCTTCATACCCCCCACAGCCCAGTTCTGCCAATGCAAAGACATCTATAAAAGGTGACCATTGGCATCTCAGTGGGCTGAGATCCTCTTGACTGCATTGCACCTATGTAAGTAGTAATAGTGTAAGCTGAAGTACAGCTAAATCTAAGTCTAAGTAAGTCTAAGGGCCTTTCTTCTGACTTGTGAGAGGGCTGCTCAGAAGTCTCAACATACCAGTTCCTGTGGTTAACTGCATCTTCAATAAAACACTTTCCTGAAAAATTTTTGCTTTCTTCAGGAACAGATTTTATTGGTTGTTGTTTAAAAATAAGTTGGGGGAGAGTTTAGAAATTATAAGTCAATTATATATCTTAAAATACAATATCAGGACCTGCCATCAGCTCCACAAAGAAACTACAACTTCAAGAAAGAAGCAAAGATTAATGGCGTGACCCCACAGAGTCAGACATGTCTGTCTTCTATGCATTGCACCCTACAGTATCCAGTCATCCAGAGCAACAATGAAGAAATGTATTGACTTAAAAATAGACTTGTTTGCTCCTAAATCCCAGCATTAAGTAGATTTAAAACATATTCAGAAACTAGTGCTTTAGAAAGCATGTTTACTTGCCTCTTCCTCATAAAATGAGGGCTTATCATGATTAAAATCATCAGAAAATCTGCAGGGCATCTCCTTGATTAGAGAGAAAACAGACTGTAAGAAATACAAAGTTTACTTGTTCCAAATCAATAGATATCGACATGGTATATATTAAAAATCACTAATAATAAGTTTTATTTAGATTTTATTAGTTTCATCAGAAAAGCAACATACAGTGTTATTCAAGGTTTGAGATAACCCTTCTTTTAGTGTAAGACAGTGCTAAGGTGGTTGTGTTAGGCCATTGCTGTTTGGCACAGTATCAGTCAGTACTGATATAAGCAACTCCCATGAAAGATGAAGAAAGTTCTAATTCTGGCCCATAAAAATTCCATACTTTATGCTTAAAACTGGTCAGTATGGTCAGTGCTTTTCAGATGTGCCAGCTAGCCAATCCTGGCAAGGACAATTATATGTCTTGTTTGTAGTTACATCTCTCATGTAAGGAAGGGTAAGCAAAGAGGTAGCGGCCTGGGGCAACATGGAAAATCCACCGTGGGCCAGGATGAAAATCCCCTTTCTCCTGACTTTAGGCCAGGTGTACCAAATTGTCTGATGCTATCTTGCTTTCACCCATTATGAAAGAGTCCCAAATAACACTCAAGTGACAGCAGGTATCAAAACATTTCCATTGCATTGGCAGTTGGGAGGGAGGGAGCTATGAGCTCATTTTGGTGCAATTCCATCAGGATGAGGGCAGCTACAACAGGAAGTAGTTCCATAAGATCAAGCCTAAATGAAGCCTAGGTACAAATTAATGTCTTCTCTAAACTTAACATGTTACAGTACATCATTTGTAATACCATGCACAAAAGCTGCAAGAGAAAATATGGGTTTTACTGACGCATTTCCAAAATAAATAACAGATCTCAGACTTTAACCAGATTTGAGTCTGTACTTATGCTTCCTTTTCCCTTTTCCAGAGAGGAATAGAAGAATAGAAAAATATGTCAGAAAAAAACCCCAAAACATGAGACTATAAAACCGAGTAGTGTGAGGCACATTGGCATGGTCGCTTTTCTCCCCATACAGACCCTGTGGCACTGTGGCCCTTGAGAACAGGTCACATTTTACATATACACGTCATCCCACTGATTTTAGTCAGATCGCTCATCTACTTAATCCAACCTTACGTTCAAAATGCTTGGCTGGAATATTGTGACACAGAAATGCTGCAATTTTTCTGTGAGAATTTCAAGAATTGAACTGTTACATTCATGGCTTCTCCAAACTACTGTGCAGAGAAAAGGAAGCATAAACATAAGAACATTTATATCACACAGAAGCTACATTTTCCTGTTTTTTTTTTTATTACTACTTTACAATGGAGAAGTGAAAAAGAAAAAAAAAAAGCAGGAAAGGGTTTTCCTCCGTGTATTGAAGAACAGGATGTAGGCTGCTGCCCACAGCAAACTCCTTTGTGTTTGGCTCCCATTTCTATCATAATTTAAGTCTCAAGTACACATTAAAGCAGAACAGATTTCAGGGAACTCATGTACCCTCTGAATGCCTGTTCTCTTCTAGCACCGTTTTGCTTTGTACATCACCACTTCACTGCAGTAAATACTGAAAGTGGCACTGTGTGACTGAAAGCAGGAAAGGCCCCAACACTGAGTCCTGATTTTGGGGTGGTTCTCACTATGTTTAACGAGATTTCCTTTTCAGAAGCACCTGAATAAACAGCTCTGAACACGGAGTGCCTGTAAGCTGTGTTATCACCTACTAGGTTTAGGGTTTTTTAGCTTTTTTTTTCTTTTTTTTTTAATCTCCTGGATTTTAAAATTGCAGTAATGTTACCAAAATGAGGAACTTCTGTGTACAACATGCCACCGTTTTGCAAACCTCCCTTGATCTGCTCCAGCTTCCAGTGCAGTTGACAGGTTTTTTTTTTTTTTCTCAGCACATCCATAATATCTATAAATAGATTGAGGTTGCCAAGCTATGTGATGTTTCTAAGCAAATGAAGCCTTCTTGCTGGACATTTTAACCTCGTACTCTTGAGATGTGGTCTTCATGTGCCACATGCAAAGACACTTCTGTCCCTCTGCTCTGCAGCACCCAAACCACGATGGGGGACCTGCTTCACCCTGAGAAATCATATTGCTCTGAAGAGGGTGGGTTACATCTCAGTAGTCAGCGAACATGCTACATCCAGTGTACTCTTTGCAAGGGGTAATGGGTAAAAAAAATACACTTAAGCTTGACTCAAGCAACTGGGAGGGGAGCTTACAAAAAGACATGATGCAATAGGAAGAGCTTGGCCTTCAATACCTGACTGTATTTGAAGAGGATAATTGGTTTTTTTTTTGTAATTTTTAAGTGGCTTTGTTCTGAATACATGGGAAATAGAGGGGCAATTGTTCTTGAACATGCTTTCTCGTAGCATTTTATCTCATATGCTCTTAGCTATTTATACAAAAGGTTTAATTCAGCAATTTTCATGCACACTACATACATGTAAGCTGATGGGTATTAATGTCTTCACAAAGCTGAACGTGGGGTTCCATGCTGCTTTGTCAGTCAGGTTACTTCTGAGAATTGCCATTATCTGGCTTTCCAAAATTGGGTAGGATCATGTGGGCTTCAGCCTTGCACATGAATGGATCACAGGAATTTTGCAAGGATGATTAGCTCTGCTAATCTCATTTTTGCTCATCTACAAAAGTGTTCTCTTGCTGTAGTTCTGCAGTTGCTTAGTTAATTATTTAATTAGCACTGTCGTATAACAGCTTAAAAAAAGAAAGCATGCTCAGGACTACAGGTGATCAGGTCTTGCCTTCATCAACCAAGCAAGGCTTTGAAAACAGATTCAAGGAAAGCAAGGCGAAAATGAGGGCTAGTCATCTGGTTCCATGCATGCAAAGGGGAAACACTAACATTTTAGTTGAGCTGCTAAAGGATTGAATGGGAGGGAGGAGAATTGCATCTCTTGCATGTTTGTGCTTTAAATGCAGATGGGGGAGATTAAATGAAAAACAACACTTTTCTTTTAAGAAACTAAGGAAATCTTAGTGATCTTGTACTTGTAAGAAATGTGGAATTTTGCAGACTTTGTGGAGGCACAACCAGTGCAGATGACTTAAACCCCATCACTTTCAAATTTTGCAATTCCTAAACTGCTCAGGAAGCAACTCCTTCCCCTGTAACTTTTCAATGCAGGCAGTGGCGGCATGGTTATAAATCATGTCTAATCTTATCTGTCCCCTCCGAGGTGAGCAGCAGTCTGGGGCTGCCACGCGGGGTGTGGGTCTCTGCAGGAAGGTTTGAACGCCTGCCTTGGGAAACACCACATCTCCCCCTGCAAGAAGACCCAAGGCAGGCTCTCAAACACAAAAGCATCCAGAACTGCACTAAAGAAAGAGCACTAAAGCTCAGCACACCCCCACCCGTTTATTTTACTTTTTAAATGAGGATGCACGAAAGGCTGTCTGCTGCTTGCAGCTTCGTGTTTTGCCCTGCGAGACCCTTTGGAGGTGCCATAGTGGGCACCGCTGGGAGCTCCATGGCCTCCCAGCAGCCCTGGCCATCACCTGAAGCCACCGCCGGCCCCACCACCCTCTGCCTGCTCAGGCACCCAGCAGTAATCATCAGCGGCGCTTTTGGCTTGCCGCTTCTCCTCCTTGGCCTTCCTCCTCCTGTATGCCAGCAAGGCCAAGGCAAAGGCCATGAGCAGCAGGATGGCCACCAGGCTGCCCAGGATGTAGTAGAGGAGCAGTTTGGGCCCGTCAGCGGCATGCTCAGCATCAAGGGCAGACCTGGGCCCCATGGAGGTGCTGGTGGAGGCAGTGGAGGTGCTGGTGGAGATGCTGGTTGCGCTAGTGGCCCTGGTACTGGAGGAGGTGGTGCTGGTCATGATGGCAGAGATGGTGGAAGAGGCGATGCTGGAGGAGGTGGAGGTAGGGATGGAAGTGGTGGTGGGCTGTGCTGAGGAGCCCAGAGGCTGCTCCGTGAGGGTGCCTGGGGCTGTCCCTGCCGTCCCGTTGGTGGCGAGGGGCTCGAGGAGGCAGGTGGTACCGTCAGGCGCAGTGGCAAAGCCAGGGGGACAGGCACAGCGGAAGGAGCCGGGCACGTTGATGCAGAGCTGGGGGCAAGCGGTGGCTCCGGCCACACAACCGCTTGCATCGCAGTGTGGTGAGCTGGGTCCACTGCGGCACTCCGGCCGGCAGGGCCACCCCAGGCACTCATCCACGTCGAGGCAGCGTCGGCCATCGGGTGCCAGCGTGAAGCCAGACAAGCAGCCGCACTCGACGCTACCATCAGCGCCGGGCCGGCAAGTCCCCTCACAGGGGCTGGGCTCGCAGACGTCGTCCACAACACAGGAGACCAGGTCGGGGGCCAGCACGAAGCCGGGGTGGCAGGCGCAGCGCAGCGGGGCGCTTGCTTCTGCCTCTAGGCACCGTTGTGCACAGCCGCCGTTGCGGTGGCTGCAGCTCGTGGCGCAGAGGGGCCCACGCTGGTGCCAGGCAAAGCCGCCTGCCGGCCGTCGCTCCTTGCACAGCACGAAGTGCGGCTGCTGCCCACCCGCCTCACACGCCACCTGTGCCAGTGTGCCGAAGGGCGCTGCCGACAGTGCTGGGCTTTCGGCGCCAAATGGTGTGCGGTAGCTCACTGTGCCCGGCCCTGCCAGTGCCAGCGGCCCACACATGCCCTGGAAGCTGAACTTGCACACGTAGCCGGGCAGCAGCGACTTGCAGGGACGATCAGCCCAGCCGCCCACCGAGGAGGGCCCTGCCGGCTGCAGGCTGCCGCAGCGGTGGCTCAGGCACGTGGTGAGTGGCTCGGCCAGCCACGCTGAGTAGTTGCTCGCCTCTCCACTGCCGCCGGCCCAGGAGAAGCCCCGCAGCGGGTCGTGGGCCTGCACGCACTTGCCTTTCTCCAGCGAGAGCCCGATCCACACATTGCCCTGCCAGCCGGCGCCTGCCAGGCTCCTGCCCAGCAGCTCGTGGACGTGCCAGGCCTCCTCGGTGCTCCGGATGGCCGCCAGGTTGCCGCCGTCGTCCTGGCACTTCTTCTGCGCGTTGCCCCAGGACAGCTTGCTGCGGTGCAGCGTGTAGCAGGCAGTGCCAGCACAGAGCACCTCGGCGTGCTCTGCCGCGCTGCTCAGCAGTGCCGGCGTCAGCAGCAGCAGAGGCAGCAGCAGCGGCAGCAGCAGTGCTGACGGCGGCACGGCGCCCATGCCTGCCGTGTGTGCCCCAGCGGCTGCGCCTCCGCCGCGGCCAGCAGCGCCTGTATGCGCCGCTCACATACCCACAGCCCCAGCAGCCTGCCCCGCACGCATCCTGTGCTGCCGGGGCTCCTATTTATCACCGGAGACTTGCGCTTCCTGTAGCGTATTTTCGTTACTTGGAGCTTGTTGATCGCTGCGGAGATACTTGGCTCTTTTTCTTGCTTTCTCCCTCAATAAAAAAGGCTTCTAGTTCCCATTTTAAGTGCTTTACCGTTCAGGGGCATTCTTTATTTTGGCTGAGGTTGCTTTTCTGTATGAGAAACTAGCTGGAATCCTGCTTTTTTTAAAATTCTCTTTTTTATTTTTTTTCATTTATTTTCCTTTTTTTTCCCTCCTTTTAAACAGTGCAGCGTACTCACCCACTAGGAAAATTTTCTAATCCCTAATAGGGCACTACAGTTTTTAAGCATCTATAGCTAAAAGGGGAAAAGAGAGTCGTGGGATCCCTCGCTATCATGCTTTTAAAAGAAACTGAATATTTGGCGCAACATCTCATGTGCACATTACGTTTCCAATGCATTCCCCCCACCCCCCTTCATGCCCTTTAAATAGATGGACAAATCCTTAAATAGGAATTGGGTCGTGAGAATGTCCAGGCTGTAAAAACTAAGCCAAGTCCTCCAGTGAGGCTGAACCCATTCGTACTCCGTAGGCAGTAGGGAATTTCCATGACCAAGCGGTTAGCCAGTCCCTAACACTATCGAAAGCAATCCCTCCAAGTAGGAGAAAAACACTGGCTGGCCACCAGTGTTGCAGTGTCACCTATGAAGATTATTGCTGCAATACTCTAGCTCTATATCTTAGAATCACTTGACCTTAAATCCGGTCTGGTGCAGAAGATCTGCTGATCTCACGAGCTTTAGAGGAGACCATTAAAGAAGGGAGAAAGAGATTAATACAGTACATTTTGATGTTAAAGTATATGTATTAGTTACAAAAGCTCTTAAATGGGCTTAAAATTACTCTCTCATGACAGTGTTTTAGATACAAAGCCATTTGAGGAATGTGATTTAAATTACATATTTACACATTTTGAAGAAGAATTTACTAGATTTCCTTGTTGTTTTCTTCAGATCAGAAGATGTCTTAGACACAAAGCAAGCTTGTATTTTTTTTCCAGCACAACACCATATGGATTTGCTCAAAACTGCTTTTGTGAGCTTTTAAGTGGGCATTCACTGCAGCCACCACATGTGCAATCTGGCTGTGCACATACGCAAACAATTATTTTACACACCCTAGCACGTCCTTGTGTATTCTGGGTTGGATGTGCTGTGTGTTCAGAAGTAAATGTGCAGACAGACATGCAGCATTTGAGACACTTTTTTTTTGGCTTTCTTAACTGTAAACTACCCTCACTTTAAAGCTGATTCCTCTCCGATTCTTGTTAGCCAGAGCAGTATGGACAGAGAGCTCAAAATGGTGACTGTATTAAGATCACAAAGATTAATGGTACCTCTTGAGGAAGAGGAAACTGTGAGAGTATCTCTAGACACAGTGCTCTTTCTTTTCTCCCCGTTTGTTGCTTGGAGATATTTAGATGAAGATGAACTCAAAGATTGGTTTGATGACAGCTGATAGAGGCTTTACACAAGCCACATTACACTAGACAGTTTATTTTCACAATCCTCAGCATATTTGGCAATGTTAGAGGATGAAATAACAAAAGAGCAAAAAGCTAATAAAGAGATGAATGTCTTGGCACAAGAAGAAACCACAATTTGAGATGAGAAAGCGCAGATTGATAGGCAGAAATGAAATGAGCAACAGCTGTGATACGGAGATGTCTTCACATCTGCTATGCCCTAATTGGGAGTTCTGGTGTGTTCTCTTGGGCTTCAAAAGGGTCTAGATTACAGCCCACAGGGTGTCAAGACAGAGCAACCACTTAAAAGTAGAGGCATGGGGTCTAAGCAATCACCATTGCAGTCTTCACAGTAACTATCATCTTCATCAACAGTTTCCTCTCCAAGATTGTTTGACTGTCTTTGCACATCTCAAGGCTCTTCTCTTGAAGTCTTCTTGCAGCAGACAGCTCAGATTTTAACCCCTTGACTTGTAAGTCTTCCCTGTCTTGTTTTTTAACTAGCAAACACAAATATTGACTATTAATTCAATACTTCTCTTAAATTTTTCTGGTAATCTACTTATTTGATGGTTTATCTGACATTGTGTGCTGTGTTTGCTAAGTAATGCAGAGTAAACTGCTGTCCAGCTAAGGAATCAGAACAGAAAGAAAAGCCATTATATATGTCCTTATTTTATACATGACATATAGAAGTAAGCACAGATGTGCAAATCTAGACTTTGAAATATCCTATAACTAGCAGATATTTATTCTAATGAGGGCTAGGCTTTGGTTTTCTGCATATCTGAAGGCAGCAAAGACACTGAGGAGGTCCAAAGGAGGAGGGGGGGCGGGAGCTGGATCCCCTTTACCAATGAATCCTGCAGTGTGGCAAACTACCAGCCAACATTAACTGCTTTCACTGTGGCAGAGAAGAGGAAAAAAAAGTATAATCTGTTAAAGACAAAGTGTAACTCATGTCTGAATTGGAAGAATGAGTTACAAAGGGAGGGAGGAAAGAAGAGCAAAGAAAGAAAAATGTAGTTTCTGTCTCTGGTGCTGATCTGATTTGCAGCTTTCCCATGGAGAAACAGCATCAGGAAGCTGTATCAGCCAGTGCTGCAGGACCTGGGCCCCTTGTGTCAGCATTAGGTGCTAAAGGCATAGTTCTTATTTGCCTTTTTTATCTTTCATCCAGGATGGAGTAGATTTTTGGAGAAGCTAGGTCCTGGGGAAACTCGATGGGGCTGAGCAACGAGTGCTGTATCATCCTCTGAGCAGCACGCTCCAAGGTTTGCTCAGGAGGCAGCCTGAAGAGATGGTAGGGCTTGAGGTGCACAGCCCTTTCACTGCTCTGCTCCCATGCTGACCCAGGAGTGCTTTCCAAACTCTTCTACTTGTGCCAAAACCAGAAATCCAGCCCTTAGTGCTCCTCGAGCCTCAGCACTGCCCACCTTGACAGGTGATTGATACGAGACTTTGAGCTGAACGTCTGTGTCTGATGGTTTATGGCACAGCTTGCACATAATGTATGCGATTAAGAATGGCAGTAATGGAGGAAACAAGCATTAAGATGGGACAGATGGCCAGGAAAGGGATGTGGACCTAGAAGGGAGGAATTTAACATAAGTCATTGTCAGTTGCTGCAGCTAACGCTTGTAAATAACTGAGAGCTTGGAGTCAATAACCAAACAGAAAAGGAAGAAAAAAAGAAAGA
Source organism: Nothura maculosa (assembly GCA_032353885.1). Classification (NCBI taxonomy): domain Eukaryota; kingdom Metazoa; phylum Chordata; class Aves; order Tinamiformes; family Tinamidae; genus Nothura; species Nothura maculosa. Next base: position 736,724 of record JAUBOD010000883.1, read on the forward strand.
TGAGAAGAAAATCAGATATTATATTAAATCAAAATTCCTTACTGGAAGATATGGGTTTTTTTTTAAATTTATATGAAATATAGTGCTCAACAAAATAAATTCTTTTCTGTTAGTTCAAGGCAAATTGAGTACTTAATTTACAATGTTTTGAATCCACACAGGCTTTTTTTTTGATGAAAAATGTTCCATACACAAAAAAATGTCAGTTCTAACTAGAGGTTCTCTAATTCCTTCAAAATTGTGGTGAAGAGTACAATGAAAAAAAAAAAGAAAAACTTCAATTTATGGCAAAAAAAGAAATACTTTGAAAACTTTATTTCACTACACTAACTGACAGTTGACAATATTTTTCTTTATGATGTATAGAAGGTCTAATCCAGTGGAAGATTTGTAAACTGGGGATTCCTATCCAATGGATTGGAATTTCTTTTTCAGGACTGCAGTACCACATCCTTTCATTAAGTTTGGAAAAATATTGCTAATCAATTTTTCACTGGAATTTTCTCTTTTAGTAACGATTTGAATGTTCCTACTAGAGCTATTTACAGGCTAGCTACAGTTTCACAGGCAGGAAATCTAACCCAAGTACATGCACATTTTTATGAAACCTTCATTTATGAAGTTTACATTAAAATTTTTACCCAACAGTTGCCAACAGGGTGGTTTTTGGCAATTTAAAAATATATATATTGCTTTCATAATTTTTATAGGATACACTGTGCACTATAAGCTTCTTCTCCGTTTGCCTGAGAGTTCCACCTGAATATCTCAGCTCTAAATTAAAAGAAGCTTTGATTCTTTCTGTCACTCCTCCGTCTGCCATTCCTTCCCAGTTATCAGTCCTATAATTCCTGGCAATAATCAAAAGCATATCTGCAAGATTAGAAACCGCTCTGCATGGCACGCTGCACAGAAAAATAGATCAGTTTATTAAAGACATTGATTAGAATATGTTTCTCAAAGGCCCAAGGAGGAAGTGTGCACAGCCTGCTTGACAACAGGCAGTGTTTGCACAAGACCCAAGGTTATATTGGCAGACAATAGCATGCAGGAGGCCGAGGGGACACCTGCACGAGGAGCAGCCTGGAGACCGCGCCAGAGAAGAATAGGAGGAACCGGCAGTTCCTCTGGGGAGCTCTGCACTGACGTTGTTGCTGTATATAGCAAATGGGGCCTGGGCTTCTGCAGCACAAATGTGTATTCTTGTGCTCAGGGACACACTCACGGCTTGCTCAGCTTGGAGCAGGGGCTGCAGAGAGGGGTGCTCTGCCCTCACTGCACATGCTATAGCACCCTGGAGGAAGGTCCTCTGGGGGCCTGATCGATGCCAGAAAAGGGGGATTGCAAGCATATTTTGATGGGATAAGACCTCCATGCTGTGGGTATTAAAGCACCCTCGATGCTGGGTGTTAAAGTTTTGCATGTAATTGTTCACTAGTGAAGATGAACAGGGTAGAACTTCATTCATTTGCACTGACAACAGACTCATCTGTAGCAGGTTTCTAAAATCCATCAAACAAGATGAATCCTATGCAACACGTTCTAGTTGACCCTGTGTTTGCAAGTGGGCTTGGACTAGATGATCTCCGAAGGTCCCTTCCAACCTTAATGATTCTATGATTCTGTGAATTAAAAAGTATTCAAGGATGTTTTGCCTCAGAAGAAAGGCCATTATGTGTTTTGCATGTGTACTTTAGTTTTGATGATGATTGACTGATTACAGTAATACCTTATGGAACATTAAGTAAGGTTTTTATCAACTACTTTTAAAGTAATAAAATCTTAATATTGTGAGAGCTGATTGGAATGTTTTCTAATGAAGTATTTTAAAGAATGATGCTTAGAGTGCAGTGTTGGGGTCCCTTGCTAATAAGTAGGAATTAATAAGGCTATAATGAAAAGAAACTCAAACATAAGTACAGGGAAAACTTTATTTAGTGTCCAGCTATCGCCTTTATTGTATTTCCTGCAACTACAGTTAGGTAAAACTAAAAATAACTGGTGTTGAGATTCTCATATACTTCCTGGGCTCCAAATGCAGTTGCTATCCATTTAAATGATGTTTCAATTTGTCAGATGTACATCCATGACATGTTCTTTCTGCAGGAATTTTAGCATCCCTGAGAAGGAAAATAGCAAAAAACAGAAGAGGCAATTCTCTCCCATTCTGCCTTGTGCAAGACTTGTTTGTTTGGCATTATTGACTGATTTCCAGTCTTCTTTCTATTCTAGAATAAGAGAGAGAGGGTCAGCTTTGTACCTCATCAAGAAGATTGCATCTGAGTTAAATGAGGAAACCCCAGATTCTCTAAATTTGAATTGCTATAACTGTGCATTATGAAGCTGTGAAATTTTGTGAGGTTACTTGTTTAGCAAAGCCAGTGTACTCCGACAAATACTTCTAATATAAAGTCACATAGTTTTAGGATGAAATCTGGACTATCTTTGAAAAGGAATCAGGAATTTTTCTTCCTTCCCTCCACCCCTCTTTTCTTTTCTCAACTTTTCAAGCTGGGCCACAAGTTAGCCCCCTGCTCTGCAAGGTTAACAGCACACACTGGCAGTCATCTGAAGGTCCTCTGGTGAGACTGGCACCAGGAGTCACAAAGCAGAATCACGTGTGAGGCTTAATGCTCTAGCCAAGCTGCTGGAGCTATTCTGAATGCCTGGAAGGAAGCAGAAAAGCAAAAAACATAGAATACGTGGGGAGGGAAAAATATCTTCCAAAACTCAGAGCATAATGGGATGGATCACTGACTCCATCAAGAAATACTCTGCAAACAGCCACAAGAGCCAAAGCAGGCTAATGGAAAACATCCACATAACTAGGAGAGCAACAAGTGAGGTTTCACCCCCAGAGGGGGACCCATTTGCAAGCTGCTGTTGTCTTGTCCTCATATTCTTCTTCTCACGCTACAGATGAAGTTACTGGCCTGGTTCATTGTGCTGCCCAAGAGGAGGCTGAACTTGTGCAGTATCCCTTTTAGGATAACAAAGTACAATTGCAACAGCAGTTGGTGCCACATTTCATGGCTTGATCCAACTTATTTGTTCATACAGGAAATCTACACCCTCTGAAGTTATTAACTGTTTTACGTCTGTACACACATTAAATATTGCAAACATATATATGTGTATCTTATACATAAGATGTATTTATAAGCATGTTTATATTTAGTTATATTTAAGTGTACATTACAGTTCTCTTAGGGTTACACTAGATTGTCCTAACTCAAGCTAAGGTATATAATGTTTTACAAATCAGTCTGGATTTTTTTGCATGTCATTTTAAATAGAGAAAGAAAACCTTCCCTATAATGTGTTACATAATAAATGTAACAAAGCCTGGTTTATTAAAAAGAAAAAAAATCAAAAATTAAAAATTAAAAAGAGAGATTGTGGAGTCTCCTTCTTTGGAGATCTTTAAATTCTGCTTGGATGCAGCCCTGTGCCATGTCCTCTAGGTGACCCTGCGTGTGCAGGGGGGTTGGACTAGATGACCTCTGAGGTCCCTTCCAACCTTAAGCATTCTATGATTCTGTGAAAAAGAAGAAAGAAAGAAGAAAAAAAGAAAAAGAATTAAAAAAAGAAATGAAAATATTTCATATTCTTTAGTGATAATTACTCAGAATCATATTTATAAGTCCTTTAAGTCTTGTTGTTTTTCTTAAGTAGCTATACCAAAGTAATACAATAAATGGCCTCAGAGTGGAAGGAAAGGATGTGTTTCAGCCTTCCTTTCAATTGTTAAAGCAACTGGGAATACTCATAAAGTTGCTTCTGATCCCAAAAGCACAAGGCTGAGCAGTCAGCCAGCACCAGCTTCCTATAAAGAGCAAACTAGACCGTAACCTGTTTTATAATGCCGATTTCTTGGGGAACAAGATAGGTGACAGAGCCTAGAGACAAAATTACTCCCAATGTCAGAACAGTACAGGATGACTTCATAAGACACCTCTAAAGACATCAGGTTAGCACAGCCTAAATGTGGCTACAATAAACTTCTATGCATCAGGCAGTTACAAGAACTTGGATGCTTTTGAAAAGATTTCAAAGATTAGAAAAAAAAAGATTTTATCAGTATCCCACATGAAAGGCAGCCCCATGAAGGGAGCCCTTTCCTTTCCCACTAATCTTCCCATGGCTTTGTCTACCCACACAACAGAGAAGAAATCATATATTTTATGAACAAAGAGTTGATCTGGGCATTGTGTGGTTGGCTTTTATTTATTTGTTCTGTTTTTCTTTGGACTATGGACAGTACTTTTAATTAGAGGTTCAGCACTGAAACAGAGAGGATAAAGAGAAGCAGAAAGTGTGTGTGTTTTGATGGGAAATCTTGAGACCTAAACAGGCCTTCAAGCAGGAAAAAAGGCTTTGCAGAACAGGAGCAGATAATTATTGTAGGGTTAGCCTCTTTATTCGATCAAGCTGAAGGCCTAATTTTTCAACTGACTGCTAGTTTTTGACGGAGTCCTCTGTGTGGAAACACAGTGATAAAGTAAAGCAAGCTCAGCATTGAAGGTAGAATACTAATGATGAGGAATGAGTTAGGTATGCAATCCAGGGTGGGGAGTATGGCAAGCAATAGTATTACATTAAAGCCTTTCATTTTAATAGCACTCTTCTGGGAAGAACTGTAGAACATACTATATTTCACCCGGGTGTTCCTTGGGATAGGTTCTCAAAGATCATTTTCCCCTCATCCTGAACAAAGGATTATCAAGGGTCAGCAGCAATCTGCTCTCATCTTCCTCTCCTCTGCAGAGAATACTGCAGGAAGTGCCTAACTATTATCTTTGAAACTTTGAAACTATACTGACTTATTTGAAAAGTTAACTATAATTTTGCTGACTGTCCCAAGTATAGACCAGTGTCACAACAGTGAAAGACAATAATTTCTCATTATCCTCTTTTACGGATGAGAATTTCCATGTAGGCACAAGAGAGAAAGACATCTATCTGAACAGTGTCTTCTCCATTCTGACGTTGCAGCACGTTCAATCTTTTCACAAAGCCAAGGCACATAAAAGTCATAGCACTTCTGTTTGTTTGTGTTCTCTTTTGGGATCAAGCTGCAAGGGAAATATTCTGAGTGGCAATCGTTCCAAAGCTTGGGGTTTTAAGATCATTCTCAGTTCTCGTCAGTACTCATCAGTAACATGAGTTACTGATTTAAGCTCTGTTTTCTGGAAAACTACAAAATATTAATCCCACGCCCAAATCATGCTTGTACCGTATGAGCATGTGGACTAATGTTCTTACTCAGTTGAGCTGTGGCACAAGGAGACTCAGTCAAGGAACTAGAGAAAGTTTTATTGATTTTTCAGACTGATGAAGAAGAGGATGTTTAGATTATACCCTACTTGCTAACTCTCATCCTGATAGAGCAAATAATGCCATTTTTGCCAGCTGCTCAAGATAGCCCCCTACTTTTGAGCAGAAATGAAGCTTTTGAGAGCTCTACTTTGGTTATTATGTTTAGGAATATCATTGGATGGAAATGATCTTATGCAGTCATGTCCCATGAAGAGGTCACAGGAGTCATGAAAATCACAAGATTCCAGAAGGCAGCACACTTTGTTATCAAATTTATTCACACAGATTGCAAAGCTGAGAATCCTGATTTGAGTTTTTCGAGATCAAGACACTGTTTAGAGTTTTAAAGGTGGACTGAGGAATCTGGAAGTTCAGTGTGTGCTTTTTAAAATCTTGGCCTATGTATTCCCTTTTTTCAGTAAAACTTTTGTATCGAAACAATTACTAATTTTAAAATACTGTGGAAAAGTGCCTTGCTCTTTGAATTCCCACTTACTAGCTGTCCCCAATGGCATTCCGCATAAAAGAATCACATTCTGTGACATGGTGATAACAATATTTGTCATCTTGGATTCGTCTCTTGAGCCCTCTGCCACCACTTGGGCCTCTTCTGGACCTGAAAGCACTGGTGTGCTTGGCACCATTGGCTCCTCCTGGATAATACTCCACCATGGTAGACTGTCTCATGCTTTCTTTTCTTTTTTTTTTCATGCTATTCATTTGCAAAAATGTTGAGCCCATGGATTTGTCTGAGTGCCTGCCAGAATGTCTAATACAAGATGTTTCAGCGGCTTTTCTTGGGTTGGGTCAGGACAACTTTTACTGCAAACTTGAGCAGTCTAGAAGGCACAGGGACTGCCCGGAGGACAAACTGGAATGGAAATGAATCCTAAGTGAGGAATCCTAAGTTGGCTATTTATACTCTTCCTTCTATTGGCATTTTTGATGACAGGATCACTTTGTTTTGTCTCCTTGGGAATAAAAATACAATAAGGATTGGAGTGGGAATAAAATTAAAATATAAGTGAAGAGAGCAAGCTGTGAAGAAAAAGCAGTGCAAATCCAAACTTATAAAACATACCCTTTTCACTTATTGTGTTCATTTTTTTTTGGGCATGACTTTCCTGTGTAAATTAGCTTTCTGTTTTTATTAGTGATTTGGGAATTACTGTGAAATGTTATTTTTATGAAGTTTGTTACCCAAATAAATCTTGGACTTGTTTTCTCATCACTTTGTCCTCTCTTATGTTTGCCAAGGATTGGGTATGATCCTATGATCCTGATGCTCTATGGTAAATCTGCACTGCTTTTTCTTGAGTGATAAGGAGGCTCTGTAACTGCCTTGTCAATACGATGCAATATTACAAATTCACTTGGTATCAGAGCTGCTTTTCTGAAATGGATCTGGTTTAAAATCCTTCCAGGGATTTGAAACATGGCCTGTGGTTGAAGAAAGAATGCATCGTGGCATGATCAGATCTATGTTTATTTGCCTTTGAACCCATTCATTTTCCATTTCAAACAGTTTTTGGACTATGGATTGTTTGTTTTCTCTCCCATGACTTTTTCTTTCATGTTTACAGGCAATGGTAATCACCAAATAGCAATATTTCTGTAACTGAAAATCTACCAGCAGCCAATTTGTGGCCATACATTATGCACAATATTAAATTTTCCTAGGAATAAACATGTTGTGCAAAAAGCCTCCTCTCAGAGGTTTAAGCCAAGCCATGCTACCATGAATTAACAGTCATTGCAGTTTATGTGGTTCATATCATTATTAGTATCCAATTATACCCTATTGTTGAAAACAATTCTACTTTGCTTGGCTGGTTTTGCAGCTTCATTCATGAGCTTTTGAAATGATCAAACCTGTAGATCTTTACCTGCTTACCAGTTTATAAAAGGCTTTGTTGTTTTTATAAGCTTGTAGTGCAGCTTAACTGAGGTGCTCTGCAGACAAATAACCAAGCATTCTTGGCAGGGAGTCAGATTAGGTGTCCTCCTGGGGACATTTCCTATAGGCACATCTTACTTCCATAGACTCACTGCCTTGGGATTTGTGCTACATGTAGAGCTAAAACATATGTCTAAGCCTAAATTTGTCTGTTTAAAAGATTCAGTGACAGAGGAAACATGCCTTCCTCTTTCAGGCATAGCTTTCAGTTAAGAACACTCACAGCTTGCATGCAGAGGAGAAGAAATGTTCAGGCTCCACCACCTCAGGTATGGCACAAAGGCATATACAAAGGCCCATCTATCATAGGAGAATAAAAAGATGCTTTTTCATGGAAAATGTCTTGTGAGGGGGTGCTCTTCTGTAAGTCTTTTCACTAATAATGTTTAATTATTAATTAAATTATTAATTATGTTCCAAGACTCTGAAAAACTTGATTATGCATTTTCAACCAAATATCAAAAAAAAAGAGGTCCAAAAATGCTTGGGCCCACAGTATTACTTATCAGACAAAATAAACCACAATGCCCAAATGAGAAGATCACCAATGTTAGGTATTTGTCTAGCTATGAAAATTGTGTGCTTTTTAAGTCTCATTACTTTCTATTACTTATCAGGATTTGTATTCATGTACTTACATGTCTGTTCCTAGAATATATATACTGAGAGTACTAACTAACATAGCATCTTGTTCAACTAAGGTCAACATTTTTAACCAGAAATACTTTTATTTCCTACCAGTAAGAATGCAATAAAACTGTGAAACTTTCACATGTTTATTGTAAAGTAGTTCTTAACTGTATCCCAAGCTTTGCAGTCTTTCATTTCTCTTCTGTGGGATTCCCTGAACATTTTAGAGAATTTATTACTCAATATTTAAGGAAAGAAGCAAAATGTTAGTGGGATGCTTTGATGCTACTCATAAAGTAAAATATTGGTGCTCTGTGTCTGTTTGTAATGCTTACTTAATAGTCGTGTACTTTCCTCCATGTGTTTGGAATTAAAGAAAAAGAAAACATCTCCCTGTTCCAAGCCGAGCACCACAGAGGAAGGAAAGTTGGCCTCTTGACAGATTTGTGCACTAGGGCATATACTTGCATCAGAGCAGTGCAGAGCAGTGTAGTGTAAAACGTAAGCAGCAGGGAGATCATCGCAATCCTTTTCTGTGGGTCATGTGTGGCTCACTGGAACTGCCGTCCAGAAAAAGACAATAAATGCAAGGAGTAATTGGGACAGTGTCTAATTAAGCTGTGGAAGAGGAATGATTTTTTTTTTTAAATCCATCATAATATAGTAGGCTGGAATTACTTGTCTTTGTCGTTTTAGTTCTGCAAAACAGGATCCTGTTGTGGAAACACTGACAGTATATCATAACTCTTCCAGGTCCCCAAGCCATCTGCTTCCCAGTAGTTTTGTGTCATGTGGGGTGATCACAACCCCACTGCCCTTCAGTGGCCAGATTTAGCATTGCTCAATGGTGAATCAGTTCAGCATCATATAGCGTCTCTGTGGGGCTACCCTGAGGTTTTACAGAAATGGGAACTGGACTGTCTCCTACTTGCTTCCATGAGACACCAGGGAACATTGAGCGTAAAATTGACTAGATCAAAATACAAATTGTCAGGAGACCACTGTTTCCATACAGCATATGGCTCTATCATTAGCAAAGGTAAAATATACCCATCTGTACCATTGACTTGCATATGCCTCTAAAACCCCTGGGAGTTTTACCATTCTACTACAAATTGACAACACACCCTCCCTATCACTTCAGAAGGAGTAGAGTCTAAAAATGGGGTAACCATGGAAAATGAACCTGGGTAATGGGCCAGATCTTTGGATGAAATAAATCATGTGAATTTAATGTAGCTTTTCTGATGATCTGACTTTGCAGAAATAAAAGGGAAGGCCATGACTTCTAATTTGATAAGCATATAGGTGTCATATTTAGGAATTCCTTGAAAGAGTTTAACTGTTCAAATCTTCCACTGAGAAGAAACTGGAGGGCCTGGAGCAAAATTCCTCTCCTTCTTTTCCTCCTGGCCTCTTCAAGAAGCATCAGCCAAACAGCCTGCAAAACCCGGTCTCCCCACCCCAGGAGCACCTTCAAACACATGATAAGGAAGGAGCCATTGTGCAGGTCTCAACACAAAGGAGAACATCCCTGCCCAAATCTCTAGCTGTGCTGTGTCCCATGGTGAAGTGTGACCCAGTTCCTGCTTGTTTTCTTCTGACTTATTTCCTACCTTTCTCTCTTAAGGACTGAATTGAAGAGCTACTTCTATGGCACACTTGGCTTATTTACGGGAAATATGTTTCTACCAGTTCAACCCACCTTCAATTAGGCCAGACATGAAACGACAGCCACAGGGACACTGTTCCCTGAAATGACTGCTGAAACACAGAGTGATATTCATATTCAAAAATAGGATATTTGCAAATGAAAACGGAGTGATGGGTGTGCAGTAATTTAATTAAATTAACTCTTCCTGCCTGTCTAGTCTCCAGGAAGGAACTGCGTATACAACATAGAGACAGGACGGAGTTAAAAACGATGTCTTCTTAAGTACAATGGGGCATGGCACAGACAATATGGCAATTAGTACTGATCCTGACTGCTTTGCTTAGGCAAAACTCATTTAACTCATTTTCACTGTGGGTTTTGTTGGGAGAAAAAAAACAGAAAACAACACACAATCAACACAGAAATGTTTCCTTAATTGTCACACAGCATTGTACTGGTGATTTTTGGACAGCTGTATCTGCAGCATATTGAGAAATAATCTCAGCAGTAAGGTTCTGCTCACTAATGTTTTATAAAAAGTTAATACATACTTGCCAGATGTTTTGATAAATGGCTAATGCATTTGCTAAAATGGCAAAGGTGTGGTTGTGATCACATTTTCAATAACTCATGAAACCTATGAAATATTATCTGCTGGAAAAGTTGGTGTAATCAAAGTAGATCAATTTAATTTATCTCTTTGGATTGACATTTGCTGCTTCTCATTTTCATTTAAAAGACTTCTTTTTATTTATTTTCCCATCAAGTTAGCTAGGAGAGGACAATGAAAAGAAAGTCCAGAAGTCTAGCTGCTCTGTTGGTATCAAACAATGCACTGCAGTTAAGCTACCTTATCCACATCTCCTCAGGCTCTGTATCTAAGCATTAAGCTTTTTTTAATACCAGTTTAGTGAATAGAACCATCAGAGCCGTCCATCTCTCTATCTTCCTCTGTTTCATACATCACCCCAGCACAGTGCTATTTGCTTCCTACAATATAACTCTTCCCAGTGGCTAAGGATGATTGCTCTTATTCAGTAGTATCCTCCTCCTCTCCAGTTTGCTCCCAGTAGCTATTCCCTTTACCACATAACTAGCTTGCAGATAAGAGCTTCAGACAACCCTCTGTTTAACTAGCCAGAGAAAGCAGTGGTGCAACTAAGAGTGGGTGAAGTACATGCATGCATGTACTGACCTGCTTCATACTACATGACCTTGCATGCACGCAAGCAACTGAGAGGAGCTGCCTCCTCCTTCTGACATGCAATACATTGGCAATGGTTAAATAACATTTGCTTTGAGATTCTTCCATTACAATCTTTTTGGATTAAGTCATTGTTTTCGCACTGAAGGAGCATATTTTCATCTCACAGTATGTGCGACTTTGTGGCACCTAGCCTATTTTGATGTCTGCTTGCACATGTGGTCCCTGAGCTTGTGAAACCACAGCCTGTAAACACAGCCCTACAGCACTCCGGAGACCACCACACCGAGGTAGCAGCAAGGAGAAGGTACTTAGTGGCCTGGATCCTCAGCTGATTTCAGTTACTGACACCTCCCCAATTCTGATTAGCTAGCCTGACTTAAAATGCAGTTACCCAAGAGCCAGGTTCTCTCTGAGGTCTCTGCTGATATCTTTTCTAATACTTAAATATCTAAGCAACCACAACAGTAGGTGTTTGTGATATTTCTTTTCTTACTTATAAGAACATTGTAGAATTTTTTTGTATGTTGATTCAAAAAAAAATCTGTAACTTGGGGTCATCTCTGAAAAGCTTTACTTTGCAGAATTAAACTGAGGAATTGGTGCAGCTGCTTCTGTTTTGTGCTTGCAGGAGACTATTACCAATTTTGAGCCAGATTTTGGGGGGGGGGGGGGGGGCGCGGCTGGACAGGAGGTTTGAAGAGGTGCTTCACAGAAGAAGACAGAACTCCTTGACAGACTTTCCGAATGTTCTTCTCCTTAACCTAAATAACAAAACCCAAACTCACAGCAAACCTTGAGCAATGTCTCATGATGAAGTGTTTGTATAGCCCAAAACACCTATCACATCACCAAAACCAAGGTATGAAGAGCAGTAATAGTTTCTTTGATCATCCTGAGTTGCTCCATAACAGTGTAGTGCCTTTCCTCAGCATCTAGGAATCGTGTAACTCAGCAAGGCTGTGCTGAGTAAGACTTGATAAACATGAAGCTTGTGAAGCTGCAGTTGTTTTGCTGGGTTGCTTCTCAGGCATACTTCCTCTGAGTGCTTGTGGTGCAAGTACCTAGAAAGTTCTTGATGGTGTTCATCAACTATTGCTGCAAACTAGCTGCCTATGGGCCTGCTGGTTACAACTGTGGGCTTTGCTCCCCAGGGGAGGAATGAAATGGGCATACCAGGCATTGGTGTTTTTTGGAAGTCCTTCTGATCCAGCATTGCTTTAGCTAATATTGCCAGTTAGTAATTTTTAAAAAGCTGTTTTGGTAGACAGAGATATGAGACTTGGTTGTGATCTGTCCTTGGACCATCTGCCCCCAGGATATTGCTGAGACTTTAGATTCTTTGTCTCAGTTATAAGACTGGCTGCTGTTTTCAGGTGTCTTTGAGCTATCCTTGTTGTACAGCTGTGCTGCAAGCAATTTAGTTTATCTAGTCCATTGACTTTGCTTTTTTGATTCCAGCAAGGGATGACATTTTATCTAAGGCTGTACTGTATTGTTACTAGCTAAATTTCAAGGGCGATTTTTTTCTTCTGGTTTAGATAAAGAATGTTCCTGTCTGAAATGTTTCCACTCAATTTTGAATAGTTAAGCTTGAGCATTTTTTAATTTTGATTCATTCAGTTTCTCTGCCATTTGCTCATAATGAGTTTGTATCCAATGCAAGTCACAGGCAGTCAGAAAACTTGGGGACTTTCTGGGGAGGAAGTTTGCTGTCTTGGGGCAGGTTAGAAGGTTAATTTTTGTCATCTTAATCCACAAGGGCATTATTACTAATGGTATTAGGCTTTGTTATCAGCATTCAAAGAAACATTTATTATCTCAGCCCTGTGAGCAAAGCAAGAAGAAAGGTGTAATGCTCGTCATAGGCTTTTCCTGTAGCAAGTGTAACCATATGTGATGAGTTGTGTCCTTAAAACAAAGTGCTCTTAACAGCTCCATCCTCAGCCCTGGCTCCCTTGGGCTGCTGTGTGCTTCTCTGACACATGGTTAATCCCTTCCCTGCTGAGGGTTACTTAGAGTTTCCAGGAACTGAGCAGTCATGACCAAGCGGTAGCTAAGGTCACCTCTATGAGGTCACTGGCTTCCCTCAAGAATTTTGTATTCCAAATATGATAAAACAGTCTCTCTTCAGTTTTTAACCCACTGTGGATAATAAGAAATTCTAAATATAAGTAAAACTGTAAAGGTGCCCTATTTTGAAAGTTTTCTTGTAAAACCTTGTGCCGTGCTATATATGTACAACATGCAGTGCACTGCCCACGCAATTCATAGGACAAGTGCAAGCATTTGTCACTGAAAATACTGAGTAGGCTCATGTCTTACTGATGGTCACAAGAAATCATGCGGTTTGTTCTGTTTGTAGTTTTCAGGCTCTGGTAGTTTTCAGACTCAATGTATTAATCAATTTAGCAATGAAGTTTATCTCAGCTTTACCAGGGAGGGGAAGGTGAGGCCTTGACAGATTAAGTCAATGTCTGAATTAGGAAGGTAAAAGGCTCCCAGGTTTAAGGTGATAGTCCTGTGTACTGGATAATCCTTTTCCTTGCTGTTCATTTATGCTGGATCAGGGCAGTAAGTTTTATACCTCCATTTTGTTCCATTAGACTTGTCTATTCAATACTATTGTTAAAAACTTTTACTATGTTTCCTAGAAGTTCTTAAAAAGGGGGGGAAATATATATATCTAAAATACATATTTTATTTCCATATTTCTATATAGATATTTTATTTCTATATTTAAACAGCTGGAATTGCACATGGTATTAAACTTCTGAGTTAAGCATACAAGTATTAGGAGTGATGCAGGATCTAGACCAGATATAACAGCCCAGGTTGTTTCCTGTCACTATATTATCCAAGTCAAACTCCTGATTTCCAGGATAGTGTATTTGTATGTAGCAGCACTGGCTAGGATTGATTTCAGATGAGGTAGTTGTGTTTCCTAAGTACATTACTTCCATTCTCTTTCCTAGCACTAGCCATATGAAAAACCCTTTTATGTTATTTGGGAAACTCTATATTGTCACCAGGAAAATGCTTGCTAGATAGCAGAGTAATTGAATGAAAACAGGAGGATTTGTTTGTTTGTTTGTGATTTAGCAAGCAAATATCAACTTGAATGAAAGAAAATAAATGCGCAATGAATAGAAGGATCAGTTTCCACCAAATACCATGTTGATTTTGAGCAGCAACAAAACATGTGTGTGTCTATAAATCCCCCACTCATCCTCCCAGCCTTTAAATCCCAGAAACATACAATTTAAGTTTAAACCCAAACTTTATCAGCTTTTACAGTTTCTCACTATTACACATTGAAATGGCTTTCAGGTTTCAGCTTTTGAGGAATTTCTTTCTTTTCTCTCCCTTGTCCCAGGCCAGCTTCACACATGACTTTTCTTTGCCCATGGAGATGGGCTTTCTCCAAAGAGATGTTTTATTCCTAGCCAGCTGGACAATTTGAGCACTCCTCTGGTAGGCACCAGTGATAGGTTTGGACTCAGAACTTGGCTGAGTTTAAAATGCCTCTTGTTTTTCAGCAATCAGCTGCTCAAAGTGGATCTTTCACCTATTTCACAAGCTAGACAGACTCCAGGAGGAGCTTCTCCCCCTTGTTCAGATACATAATGTTCAAAACAACATCTTTTTCCATCAGGATGTTTCGTAGCTCTTGCAGATAACAATAAGTTTATCTTGCCTTGTCCTTGAGTTTGGGCTTGTGCTCATGTGGCAGAGCTGGGCAGGCAGCCCTGCATGAGCATCTCTTGGCCTAGCCCTCTGGGATGCTTGGATGTGCTCCTGGAGCAGCAGCATTCCTATGCTGCTCAGCTCTCCCTGATCTGCCCTGCAGGGTGGTGCAGCAGGACAGGTTTCCACTTGGAGCCAAGAGTGGGATGAGTTGGTACCATTCCACAAATCCTGCCTCTCTCTGATCTGCATCTTGCCCAAACCCTCTGCATCATAAATCCATCAAGAGCCCTTCCTCCCGAGTGGGTGCCTTTCCTTCCCTGGCCAATCCTGATCAAGGCAAAGGACAAAGAGCTGGGGGCACAGGAGAGAGAAAAATGAGGAGAAGGTTACAGCTTAAAAGGTGTTGAATTTGTGACCCTCTCTTGGCAGGGTGTCTTGTGGCAAAGCAGTGATAATCATCTGCAGAGGTGGTGGGTCTGTATCCCCAGCCTGCCAATGACACCAGCTAAGGTGTCACCATTGCCCTGATGCTTATTGCTGATGTGAAGTTTGGAGTGGGATTTCTGCATTTAGCTTTGCCTATCCATAGCATTCTGCTGAGTTATTTAGCTCACATATTTGCAGATGCTGCACCCATTCTCTGTATTTTTCCAGGCCTGAATGAGTACACAAGGAAACTCATGCAGAGTGTTTTATTAGCAGCTCTAATAATAATGAGTAACATATGCTGTTAGAGGTCACATAGGGATGTGCATCCCTGGCTTTGCACTGAAATGCTTAATATCAGGATCTGTGTGTGTGCCAAAACAGGCTTTGTTGAAGAAGACTGCATGTAGATCTCCTGGAGGAGGGCAGTTTTTCTGTGCCTTCCCCTCCCCAGAGCAGGCTGTTGCATAAATGCAGTATTACGTGCACAATACCCAGCATTACCAGGACTCCAAGATCAGCACCGCTTCCCTGGTGCGTGGAGATCCCTGTGGGTGCAGGAGCGTCTGGGACCAGCCCTTCTCCCTGACATGGTGTGAAAGGTGTTGGAGACATTAAACCTGTATTTCCAGGCTCAATGAACTTTCTTGGCTGTTCTAAGTGATGTTGGAACATGGCCCTGAGTAACGAGGCTTTCGTGTTATGCAATTCCAGTACTCCCACTTGCTTTAGGGCCTCTGTGGGGTTCATCCAAGGGCCTGGCTCTGGCCCCTTTGAGTTATGCTAGCTGTTCAGTCAGATTTGGGGCTCTCTGATCTTGCTGAAGTATTTCTCATAATCTGTCTTGGCAAGGACTGCTTAACTCCACAGAGATGCACCTAGTAAGTAAGCATGTTGCAAAATGGCCTTGTTTTATTGCTGCATGTTTGCAGCATGTTATGCAGGCGCTGTCAGTGTCTGCGCCCATCTTTGCACAGCAGCAGCAGCTGTGCCTGGGTTGGAGCCTGATGGGAGAATGGAAGAGTAACTTGAGCAAAATCTGTTTTGCATAGCAGTTATGCTTGTGAGCGAGGAAGAAATATTCTGCAAATTATTAGCTATTTTTGTCCTGTGTCTACTCTATGTGCTTTATAAAAACAAAAAAACAAACAAACAAACAAAAAAAAAAAACAAAAAAACACCCTGTATCTAGAGGGTAATTGAGCTCATATTGAGACTGGTCATTTTGGAGTTACCCATCGGGATATTGGAAGTATGGGCTGGTATGCGTTGTATTCTGTGCTGCCCATTCTCTCCCTTGAGAGCTTCATCTCATGATGGTTTCACATCTATTTTGTTGCATCAGTGATTTTTCCAGCATCTGCTTACGTGTCCAAAATTCTCATGACACAGTGAGTCAGACCTCAGCTGGGCTAGTCAACGCAGCCAGGGCTGAATCAGGGCCTGGGCTTTTAAAGCCAGATATTTTAAATATTTTCTTTTCGTTTTCTTATCTTTTATTTTCTCTACACACAAACACCCGTCTGCCCCTGATTTGGTTTTAGCATGTCCCTCAGTATTCTATGGCTGACTAATAAATCACATCATGCAACAATAGCTTAAAAAAAAAAAGTTAAGAGTTCCCAGTCTCCAAAAGCAGCTTTTGCTACTAACTCAGGAAGGGCCTGAGTAAACAGACAAGTCTTGCTGTTGTCTCCAATGGGCCATCAACCCAGTTCTGCTGGAATAACAGGGGAAGCGCATGGGCATCCCATTAAGAACAGCCTGAACAATGGGACAGAGGGCAAATGGCAAGATTAGAACAGGCAGAGGCCTTGGGGATATCAGTAAATACTGCTGTTTCTGTAGGCATCTGAGTACTTATTTCTATGGCCTCAAGGTAATCTTTTGTTTTTGCAGACTTTGGAGAGTCTTTTCTGTTTGTTTGGAGGTTGTTCAAGTACAGTGCAGTTGGCTGAGCATTCCCAGAGTTGAAATCATGCTAAATATCAGGAGGTTGATGTAAAAATTGAGTGTGTGATGTGTGTGTGTGTGTGGTGTTTTTTTTTTTTATGCAAGAGCATAGAAAATGCCACACATATAAGCTAAGGTTATTTTTTCTTCTTCAAGGAAAAGGACTAAGCAGAGCTTGAAGTCTGACTTGCACAAAATGGAATGCCTGGGTAGCAGAAGCAGGGGCACTAAGTCATAGCAAAACTGGCAGAACTGGCACAGACTTGCGTACACCAAGATTTGTGGAAAAGTGTTGCAAATCCTTACTGGAATAGGATAGTAGCAGGCATTTGTCTCAGAAGTGTTCATTTGCCTGCCAAACCTCTTGGGAGATCAGGAATCATTGAGTAAGAAGAGAAGTGATATTGGCAACAAGCTCATGCTGTTTGCTGTTAGTTGTGGGTCAGAATTAAATTGCTCCACTCCTATTAAATAGTTCATACAACACCTAATATAAAATGTGCTAGCACAGGCACAATGTGGAGCAATTTCAACTAATGGGAAATGTATTAGCAAAGACACAGCATGGAGCAATTGCAAGACAAAGAATTATTTTGCTAATTATCTTGTAAAGATAGAGATGTTTCACCTATCAATACCCATGAAGTTAGGGCTTCTTGCCAAATTATCCTCAGATTAAAATGCCCTTGGTCAACTGCCAATTAAAAGCTTCATAAAATCTCTACAGTGCTGTAGCTAGTTATGATAGGGGAAGGATGAAAGTATTCACATGTATCAAAAGAGTAAACTGCTTTGTCTTAGATTAAAATCTGACATAATTTCTGAGAAATGAACAGACACAACTGTGTTGGGAGAGATGGTCATATAGCAAAGGAAATCTAATATAATTTAATGGGAGGCAAGGTATACATCCCATATGAGCTGTTTAGGCAGATACGTGCCCTTAAATGTTCATGGTTATAGTAATTTGTTTCCTTGGCTGTTCCTCAGATTTAGAAGTTCACTGTGGTGCCTTCTAAGTGATGAAATTGCTGACTACTTTGTACTGGGTGCTCTGAGGTTGAGTGTATTAATGCATTTATAAAATGCGGTGTCGTAATACGATCTCACCACATCTTACATATGGAGGGAATTCAGAGAAAATAAGCACTGATTTCAATGCTGTTCCATAGCACTTGTGTTTGGAGCAATCTTTCCCCCTACTAATGTGCTCCTACCACTACGAATATTATGCAACAAATATTTTTGGGAGGATTTAGTTGGGAGAGAGGGAGGTGAAGAACAACACATTTCTACTCCCCCCTTCCCTCCCCCCAAAAAGCCCACCTTAATTTCAGAAGGAGATTTAAGCACTTTAATTCCATTGTCTATTGTAATCCCACCAGGGCACCTGGTTTGTGCACTCACCCTGTGCACACAAAAATAAAACAAGGGATTTTTAAGGCTAAATGATCCAAATGCTACTCCTGGAATTTTGAACTCAGAGGAGTTGAAGTGAGATAGAAATTAGCCTTGAAAATTTGCTTTTTTTTTTTTTTTCCTTCCTTCCTTTTCCCCTAGAAAGGCAAGGGGGGTCCCCTCCTAATGTTCATGAGTCTGAATGAACCAGAAGAGCCAATTTTCACAGCCAACATCTTGGTAAATACACTTATTCTCCTGTCTCTGAAAGCTCTTTCAAATCTGGCCCTCAACACCGTGTTACCTCTTGACTTTATAAGGTGACATGATCTTCCTCTGCTTCAATGGACAACTTGCACCCAATGACTATGGCACAGGTCTTCAAAAGTAGCTTGAATTAAGAATTAATAAACTGAAGACACTTGACAGTGTAGACTAAAATTATTTCTCAGTATTCTCTATTTTCTGGATTTAAAAAAGATCTGATGATGGATTAAAAAAGCTGAACCCAACTTCCCTGTGAAGCTGCCAGCCCTTTTACTGTCTGGCAATTGCACCTTTTGAGGGGGACTGAAGACAGGGATGCCTGCAGTCCTACACCCTTTTCGGACCCAATTTTGTTCATCAATGAAGGTAGTGCATTGTCCCCAGTGGAGGGAAAGATGTGGCCTACCTCTTCCATAAATAGCAGTAGTGATGGCGAGATGGCTGTGATGATAATACACAAAATGACAGTGATTAGTTTGGTCATATAGTAACAGTTATACTTCCAGCTGCTCAATTTCAAAGAAAAGTTTCATGAAGGGGTGGCTGGAGCAATAAGACTAGTGGGAATTGCAAAAAGTATTTCCAACTGGTGATTGCATAAATAAAGGACAATTGAGTCATTTCATCTATTACTGTAATTGCAGTAACTACTTGAAATACAAAATGGGAAAAGATAAATGAACATTGCAAAAGCATAGGGAATTTTTGCATGATTTTTCCTAAAGGTGGGTTTTTTTTTTTTTTTGGGGGGGGGTGAGGGTACAAGCTACAAGAAAGAAAAAATAATGCGAGGAAAACAATTTAACATATTTGAATTTGCTGAGTATAGTCAAGAGGAAATATTAGAATGGACTTCCTTTTTAGTTTAATTTGTTCTGTTTAGTTGACAATCATTGCTTTTTCCAATGCAAATGAAGAGAGATCCTTAACTGGTCAAGGGAAGGACTGTAAAATACAGAAATACATATTGGTTATATATTGTTTCTCTGGGCTCAGCATCTGATGCTGAAAGGACACAGCTGTGGGCTTATGTTTAATGTGTAGTTCAAGTGCAGGTAACTCAAGTAACGTGCTCCTCTCCTTGTTTTAGTGGCCAGAAAACTGCCTTCCCATTCCTGCCTCTCTGCCTGCCTCTACTGGCAAGTGTTGCTTTTGCTATAGGTTGTAATTGGGAGGGGATTTCTGTCAGGATGGTAGTGGCCAGCTTGGGAAATAGGAATGTATGTTGACATTTATGCAGCAAGATCCTGGATTTCTTGAAAAAGATTTTGACATCTCACTCTTGTTATCCTAAACACTATCTGTTTAGGATAATTTAGTTGGAAGTAAGTTGCTCCAGATTATTAACTTCGTTCTATAGAGACAGATATGCCATCAACTTGAGAAGTTTTCATGTCAATGTTTTGCATGTACTTTTGTTTCCAAATCACAGGAATAGATTCAGCTGGTTTTGATGTTCCATTTCAAATCTCTGTTTTAATTTCTTCTGTGCAAAAATTTTTATCTGTGAAGCTACCCCTTGCATCATCTCCTCTACTATCCTATGCCTTCTGCAGCTGTTGTGTTGTGTTTCAGATCCTCTGGTGCTATTCCAGCCAAAGTACCGAGTGAATAATTATAACTCTGCTCTGCTTAATTCATCATGGAGCTATAAGAAGAAGTAACTATATGAAGTGACTATATTACTAGAGAGATTTTTCAACAGTTTTATGGGAGATGTTGAATTGATGACGTAAACCTTTGCTTTGGTTGTAAAATGTTCCATATCCATACACTGCTATTGTTTCATCCTGCCTTACAGTCACATAGCAAGAAATGGCTTCCCTAATGATTTTCTGAAGTTCTTAGAATATATTTTTAAAAAATGTAAAATATAAGCAAAACTTATGACTGCAATTTTGACTCAGGGTTTCTTTGGTAAACTCTTTATGATGGTTATCTCCAAAAACAGTGCATATGTCCAAATGTGGCAGGAGAGAGATGTACCTGGATTGCCTACATATGACCCTCTAAAAATGAAAGGATTGAACATTAGCATAATTATCTGGTGCACTTTATTGTTGCTGTTGCTTTATATGTGATAGATCATTACAAACGCATTCATGCAAGTAGCTCATCCAGTGCAGATTTTATCCTTTCTCCTACTGTGCAGCACTAATCCTCCTGAACAACACTGCTGATGTTTTCCCATGAGTTCTTCAGCATTTCTTCTCTATTTAGCACCTAACTCGGTGGCGCTTAACCATGTGCCAAACTGAAAGGCCCTGATTTCAAATTGTGAGCTGCTTTGTGCACTAGACATGAAAACCAGCCAATATCCCCGAATATTGCAGTATATCTGCATGCATCATTTCAGGCTGGCACGCATGGTAAGCACAGCTCAGCCCTGCCCAAGCTGCCATTTTTTGATGGCTCCATAAATCATCGCTGGATCTCTCCTTGCCTTGCAACACACAGTGTTTCCTTTGGGCTGGGTTGGGCATGCTGTGACTGTGCTTTAGGGTATGTCAGAACTAGATAGGAGAGACAGGAGTTTGGCTAGGACCTGTATTGTGTAAACACACCCTGAAGTCCTGAGCTGAAGTCCTTCTATACAAGACTTCTAGCAGTGTAATTACATCCATCAGTGGCATGAGATATTTATTTAAAATTGTCTCTTAATTTTTTTTTGCTCCTATTTTTTCTAGCATAGCCTTATCATGCATCTGGAGCAGCTCTTTAAGTGCAGCAGCCAGCAAATACCAATTTTCTTGCTGGTTCATGGACAGAGAAGTAGTAATTAATCCCACAACCATCAGGGTGATTTTAGCCGTAACCCAAGCATGGAGACAAGGCCATGAAGTGCAGCTGCCTCAGGCCAGCACATCTGGCTTCAGTGGCACCCAAAAGGCTTTATTTAAAGCTCAAATTCAGGTTCCCTTTTTGTGCCCAGTTTGCTGGATGGCTCATGCTGTTTTTGCAGCCTCTGAAGCATGGCCTAAATCTTTATGAAATTGCTTACAGATGGCATAAGAAGTGCAGCTGCAGTCACACTTGTGAAAGATAAGGAAATCCATTTCCTTGCATTGCTATTATACAGTGCAGATAAAATTCTTCCATCTCCCTATCATGGTGCCAAAGAAGAATCCCAAATGACTTATTGCACCAGTCTTCATCGTACTTAAATCCATCAGTTGGGATAGTCAAGGTCAAAAAGCTTAGTGGGCCCCAGGGTAAAGTTATTGTAACAAGCAATTCAGAAAACGCTTTACTACTTGGAGTCTCTCATTTATACTGAGGATGACCATATATGTACATAAAAGTGTCTCCAAATTTCTGTCGCTTCATTTTCTTTCTGGAGCCAAGCAGTAGGAATCTCTCTCTTTTTTTCTTTTTCTTCTTATTTCCCCCTCTCCTCCTCCCCTTTTCTGGAAAGGATGGCGATTAATGTTTGCTCTTAATGTATCATTTCCCATCTGCTTCATTATGGGCTATGTCTAGAGCTTCTCCATTTGTGGGTTTCCTCCAAATTTCCTGGTTAATTTCCTAAGAAGTCTGAGCTGATACCATGAAATGTGTGTAGAGGCAGGAAATAAGGTAATACGAGACAGCTGAAATTGGATATTTGCTATCTGTGTCTTTGTAGTAATGTCTTGGTATGTGTCTTATTTCTGGCCTATGTGCGACTGACTTAGCTAGCTACCACAGCCACAAGTCCAATGAGGAACCATCATGCACTCGAATGTGACTCTGAGGGGCAGATTCTTCCAGGGGAGTGTCCATCTGGGGATATTTTCCAACTGCCTCTGCTCTCGCTTGTTGCCTCCAGGATTCCAGGAACTGATTTCCGGACGTGAAGGAACTGAGCTTGAAACTTGCCTGAAGGAAATATGAAGGAAAAGGCAGGGTAGTAAACAAAAGTGAGGACTTGAGAAGGGATGGGTGTTGCCTTGCCTCTGCAGCAATAAATGGAAGGAAATGAAAGGTGGAAATCCTCTGAGGAGGCAAAGAGCTCCGTCCAACCCTTTCCAGCTCATGCATCTGTCAGCGGTAGGTTCTGGGCTGATGGACAACTGGAAACTTGCCAATGTGACTTGCTATCTACAAGAAGGGTTGGATGGAGGATCTGGGGAGCTATAGACCTGTCAGCCTGACCTTGGTGTCGGTGAAAGTTATGGAGCATATCATCTTGAGGGTGATTAGACAGCATATGAGGGACAACAGACCAAGCCAACATGGGTTCATGAAAGGCAGGTCCTGCCTAACCAACCTGATCTCCTTCTATGATTAGGTGACCCATCTAGTGGATGAGGGAAGGTCTGTAGATGTGGTCTGCTTAGACTTCATCAAGGCTTTTGACTCAGTCTCCTAATGCCTTCTGCTGCAGAATCTGGCAGTTCATGGCCTAGATGGGTATATGCTTTGCTGGGTGAAAAACTGTCTGGATAGCTGGGACAGAGTGGTAGTTAATGGAGTTAAATCCAGCTGGTGATAGTTATCTCAGCCCTGCCAAGATCATATATGGAAAGGAAATGTGTGAAGAGTCTTTTTCTAGTTTTTTAAAAAAACAACTGAGGTAATTGGTTTAAAAATTGACTCTTTTCAGTCACTAGAGGGAAGAATAAAGTCATTTCCTGAGGACAGACTTAAACTTAGAAAAGACCTAAGTCTCTCAGGGTCTTTTAAGTTGTTGGTTGTCTTTTCAAGTGCCGCTTTAAAGTACATTATCTGCAAGGGGATATTCTGGGTGGTTTAGTCACTACATTGCAAGCCTTTACAGGTGAGATATTGTTACCCCCTTCCCAGGCAGGAAATTGGCATAAAGTTCCCTTATATCAAAAGCTTATATTGCACTAGAAGTGTCAGGTTTGCAAGAGTTAGGTTATTTTCTTCAGTTTGTAATGCCTTAACTTTTCCCTACTCCCCCAAGAAAAGAGACTATAAACTTACTTTTAAAAATTAAGGACAATAGAGCTTCTTTGCTCAAAACCTTGCATTCTGAAGCCAAGATTTCAGTGACTAAAGAATTATGGACCTTGTAGATTAAACTGCAGTAAGTAGAAGCGAGGCAACAACTGTTAAAGAAGTTGGCCAGAAAAATGCAAATCATGCACTTGGAGAAGGGTAGGAATTTTGCCTTGACTCCTTAAAAATGTAAGATTCATATGAAATTTGGTCTGAGAGGTAAATCAAGGGCCATCTGTCTGCTATCCTGGGAAATGGAGGCATCAACTTCATTGCCACACTGGTGTGTCTCACTGTGACAATTGTTAATGAAAGCTGCTGCTATCGGTGTGATTCATTAGAGGCAACCATCTGGGCCTCAGTTCACGGGAAGTTCGCAAAAGCTCATTCTAGCACTAAAATGCCAAGTCACGCTTTTGCTGTAATCTAAGTAGTCTGAGGAGCGTCTTTGTTCGAAAGGTTGATTGGTTGCATATGTCTGACAGGATGAATAGGGCACAGCACTGCTTTGCTTTAACATATAGCATTTGATATGCTGGGAGATCCCTTGACACTTAGTGGGAGCCCATGGTCCTTGTTGCATCTTGAGCTTGAGGTCAGAGAAGCACCCTCCTGACCTCCTAACATCCCTTATCCGTGGCAGTATAGAGTTTGTTTCAGTAGGGTCTGCATGTAGTGCTCAAGGGATTCTGCTTATCTTCTCCTGGGAAAAGGAAGATTTTGCTTCCTATTTGAATTTGTAGTTTGGTTTCTGAGGGCAGGTAGAGGAGGAGAGCATGCTGGATTCATCTAGCCTACCCCATGACTGGACAGTTTTGCTCTAGATAGTCAGGATGGGACCATTGCTCATTCTTGTGTCCAAGAAATTCCCAGGGGTTCCAAGCGGTGCTGTTGTCTTGTGCCTGGCAAGTGATGGCACAGGATGAGGAAGAGGCTTCTCCTGTAGGTGAGATTGGCAGCTCCTGGAGTATTCTGCATACTGACTTAAGTGCCTTGGATTCAGCTGGTGCTCACTGCCTTAAAGCATCTGGGTACTCTCACCTATGTTACATGCCTGATGGCACTGGCTGTGCTTGGTTTTCTCCTGTTCTTCTTGGGATAGTTTGGTCTCTTGAGTCACTTCAGTCATGCTGAGCCCCTAGTATGGAAGACTGTAATATTGTAACAGAATTAGAGACACTGTAGTTCTATGAACCTATTAAGCTACAGAAAAGACCAGCATAAAGCAATCTTGCTTGAGCTACCCAAGTGAGTAAATTCTTACAAATTTATGTGATGTTTATGTGATGCTCTCTCTGTCACTCTGTTGCACTCTCACTTTTTAAATGGTTTTTAATTTGCTGCTCAGATATTTTTTGCAATACATTTATAAAAAAAGAATTTAATCCAAAGGCCATTAAAGTAAGTAGCCTTGCCACACTGGACTTCAGGGGGGCCAAAATTAGCCTCTTCAGAGACCTGCTTGGAAAGATCCCATGGGCTAGGGCTCTTGAAGGAAGAGGGGCCCAGGAGAGCTGG